>BPTQ01000007.1:100308417-100318706 GCA_019973895.1 Chrysanthemum seticuspe
TTGACTAGGTTTGTGACTTGGTTGAATAAAATTACTAGTTTGATTTAAATTTATTGGATTTATGATGAATTACTTGTCTAATCTTGATAATATTTGGTGTTCTTGTCTAATACGATGTATTGAACTTTTACTGAATGTTTACAGGGTCGGTGATACCGAACGGTAGTTAGTTTGGTCTTGATGATCGGATATTTTTGGTTGGGTAACTTGAGTCTTAGTTGGGTAAAGGTACAGACGTAGTGGGTAATGGTAAAGACGTAGTTAAAAACGGGGTAAAACTGAAAACAACTGGTCTAAGGTTTTATCGAATTTTGAAATTATGTCCGAAGGTCACTGTTACAAATTTGAGTTTCAAATTCTCATGCTCAAACCTCTAGCAGCTTATTTACAAGCTCAAATAAGCTTATGCAAGCTTATCATAGCTTTTTGTAAGCCTGTATTAAAGTTTTAAGCTATTTTGGAATCTGGTCAACAAAAGTCAAAATGGGGCAAAAATTGATGCAGAAATGGTAATGGGTGATGCAGACATGGAAATGGGTTGATTCTGAGTTCAATGGGTTGGTTTTTATAGGCTAGTAGTTCTGGTTTGATTGATGGCAAGCCATAGTGGCTGGGACATTTGTAAGTCATTTTCAAGTTATGTAGCATAATCTGTTCTTGTGGTTTATAATAGTTCTAATCTGTTCATTAAGTAGTATTTAGGTTATTTAAATTTAGTTTGATCATTAAAATAAGTTGGTTCAGTGTTTGGATCAGTTTTGAGTACAAATCAGTGTATTCAAAGGGTGTTTGGATTTGCTGTCAAAACTGTTATTGAGGTGTATTCAGTGATAGTTTCCTGTTGGTTCATGCTTGTTTAACTCTATTGTACTCATATCAGTCAATATTTTGTGCCTGCAAGCTCTCAAAGTCAAAATCAAACTTAATCTGTCTCAAATGCTTAACTGTTGTGATTTTGGATAAGCAATCTCTTGTTTTGTGTTTAAAAATCATAAAGGTATCTTGCAGTAGTCTCATTTCATCCTATAACATTAAAATCAGTCCTTAAAGTGAGCTTAAATCTCACCAAAGTCAACATTTCATCTCTGCTTTCAAAAGTCAAAATTGAAAAAAAGTGATTTTCATCCAACTGGAGTGATTTTTAATTGAGTCATTCTTGGGTCAAATTCAGTGAAACTTGGTGTTTTAAAAACTTCAGTTGGTCTTAATTCTTATTACCATTTTAGTATATTTTTGCAATTTTTTTAAAAGCTCCAAACTAGCTTGTCTTTTGGGTCTTAGTTGCCCTGTCACAAAACTCAGCAAAAACTGAGTTTTCTCAGTTTTGTGCAGAGATTGCACAGAGCTCACAAGAGCTTGTCTAAGCTTGGTATTTGGTTTACAAGCACTCACCCAGGTCTAGTTTAGGTTCCCATATCTGTTTTTCATTTTCAGCTTATTTTGAAGCTTGTACTTAAGCTCAAAAGTTGGCCTCAAAACTGTTTTTAGCTTATAATCTCAAAACATCAAATCTGTTCAATCAGCTATTCAGAGGTTAAAAACAGTTAAGATTAGTTGCATTTAAGTACTTATAGTATATTAGAGCTTCTGTAAACAGTTGGTGCTTATTGGTTTTCATTTGGCTTATTTCAAGTGCTTATTTATAAGCACTTGCCTAGCAGTTTCATTTTCTTGTACACAACCTACTGTTTTTCCATTTTTCCTAGTTTCATAATATTATTTTAGGCTTATCTTGAATTTTTCACATTTTTCTAAGTCAGTTTAGTATTTTTCTTGATTTAATTCAGTTTTTAGGCCTTTTTAATTAGCTTTTAGACCAATTAATTCAGAAAAGTCTCAAAAAAATAATTTTTCCTTTTTTTTAAGTTAAGATAAATATAAAAAGTCAAAAAAATATTTTTCCATATTTTTCTTAGTTAAATTTGTATTTTTAAGTAATTTAAGTAGTTTTAAATAGTTTTTAATTCATAGAAAATACAAAAATATTCAGAAAAATACAAAAATAGTTTTGAAAATTCTCTTTTGATATTTTAGATTTTTCCAAGTCAAAATTTTATTTTTCTAGCTTTAATTCATATTTTCTTGTATTTTAGGTTATTATTTAATAGTTAAAACTAGTTTTTAATTAATAATAAATAATTAAATAGTTGTAAAAATAATTTTCTTTTTCTAAATATTTTCTTTTATCATTAGGATTGTAAAAATATCATTTTCATATTTTTAGGACTAATACTGCTTTAGTCTCATATTTTCATTTGTACGTTACGTAATTTTAAGTTAAGTTTTATAAAACATAAAATCAAAAACATCATTTTGCAAATAGTGATAGCGTTTATTTAATATTTTTTTTATCTTTTTAATTCTCTTTAATTTGCATTTAAGCCGTTGTAGTTTATGTACTTTTTCCGTAGTTATAATAATTCAAAAATCTCTTTTTCCGTTCAAATCTCTCGATCACTATACGTTTGGTGATCCATTGCATAGCTCGCTGGGACATAACGACCCGGGGAAACACTATACTCCCCAGATCTTCATTGCATTGGTGTCTGAGCTGTTTTAAGTTTCTTACAGTTGGCCATTCACAAGTGGTCAGCTTGCGTGAGAAAACTTGACGGTTCAGCAACGATCAATTGGAAACATCTAAAAGGTCGTAAGATTAGTTTTTGAGAAACAATTGTAGCCTTTTGTCTATAATCGGTTACCTTTTGTATTGATCATTTCTTAAGCAATTTGATAAACCAAGTGGATGTTTTTGTGTTTAAGTTATGAAAGTAAACTTATGAAACTTGAATTGATTGGTTAAACTTAATGCTTGTTTTTATGAACTAAAATCTTGACGAAGGTTTAACTTGTAAGAACAATAGATTAGTACACCAACTAATTGTCACAACTAACATGTTAAGAGGTTAACACAATCACATTAATCTAGGATATGAAACTAGTTTAAGCAAGTGTAGTTTTTAATCATCTGAATTTCATTATATCTATTTGCCTTGTTATATGTTTTGGATAGACTCTGTTGATTCATACTTGTTATTAGATTCACTCAAATCCCTGCAAACGATCTCGACTTACCTTCATAATCTTGCTATAACGGACGAGTACACTTGCTCGTATGTGTTATTGGTAATATTGGTAATTCACCTTTTATAAATTTAAAACTTGTACACACGTAGCACATCTAGTTTTTGGCGCCGTTGCCTTGGATTTGATTGTGTTTCAACAAGTTTTGAATCTCCATCAGTCGATTCACTCCAAATTTTTTTTTTCAGAAGCTTCAACCGATCCGGTTGCCTTACAACTGAACCGGTTACGTATTTAAACCATACCAAACTGATCTAACCGATCGGTCGCTCTTCGCACCCGATCCGGTTACCCCTTCTGTCCTAGAAAACTGTTTTCTTTATTTTGTCCGTGTGTTTAGATATTTCCTGGATTCTGTAGGACATTGTATGAACACTCGTGCAGCGGGAATAGAACCAATTACACCTCTTACCAACCCTGAACGTTTGATTCGAAGAAGAAGAAGAACACTTTTCATACCTTTGGAAAATCGTGTACCAAGAGTACCAAACCCACCATTTGATAACCTCGTAGAAGCCAAAGTTGTTTATAACCCTTTCACCAATTTACCTTTTCCCATGGCGGACGATCAACCCATGTGGGGAACCAATCGAGCCGTAGCACCAACCCCCGGGAGTGCTATTGTTGCTGTCAACCTTGGTGACAACTTCACCGTGAAGGGTCATCATCTTTCCATGATCAAAGACCGTCAATTCGATGGCCGTGCGCGGGCCGATCCGCATAAGCACATTTCCGAATTCATCGAAATTTGCGGCATGTTCCGTTATGGAGACACCAATGTCAATGCCATCAAACTCAAGCTTTTTCCATCATCACTTGCCAAAGATGCTAAAGTATGGTACAATGAATTAACCCCAGGAATTATCAACACTTAGGAGGAGATGAGGCAAGCTTTTGTAAGCTGATTCTTTCCACCTGCCATGTTTGATCGATTAATGGGAGAAATTCGCGCTTTCACACAAAATCCCAATGAATCACTTGTCGAAGCTTGACTTCGGATGAAAGATTTGCTTTGTAGTTGTCATGGACATGGATTGTCCAAAGGAACCATTATCCAAATCTTTTACCATGGACTAGATGAAATCTCTCAAGGCATCCTTGATGCTGGAGGAATTTTCTCTATAAGACTCCTAACGATGCACACCAATTACTCGAAGATCGAGTACTTATCAAACTCGATTGGTCCAAAGATTCCAAAACCAAACCTCTTCAAAAAACCGTTGCTTTTGTCGAAAACACCGATACCTCAAAACTCATGGAGAAAATGGAAGCCTTAACCTCAAAAATCGACTCGCAATACAAAGATATCAAGGAAGAAATGAAGGAAATGCGAGACGGATGCAAAAATTGTGGAGGAAATCATCCATCGTTCGAGTGCGACGATAAGCCTATGGGTGGACCTAACGAAGGAGAAGCGAATTATGCCTAAGGAGGATATCGTAGTAACTATTACGGTCGAAATTCTGGAAATTGGCAAGATCGCCGACCAAGGGATGACAACCGTGATTCTCAACCACGAACTGACAATCCACCACCACCAAACTCCGACAAAAAGATGGAAGAAACCGAATTCGAGAAAACCATGAGAGAATTCGTGGCTGCTCAAAAATCTGCAAATGATTTTATCAAAAATCAATTTCCAATCTCAAAGCCAAAGTTGAGCAGGGACAGAAAAATCATCAAGCATCTATCCGAGATCTTGAAAACAAGTTTGGCAGACTTTCTGACCAACATTCCTCTCGACCATCTGGTTCGTTGCCAAGTAACACCCAATCCAACCCAAAACCATCAAATGATAAGACGTACCGTCCACCACAAACAAGAAACGAGCATATCAATGTTGTCTTCACAAGAAGTGGTCTCTCGTACGATCCACCACCGAATCCCAATGAAAATACTCCTATCACCGAAGATAGTGAGGATGAAGCCGAGGAAACCAACACAACTCAAACCACCAAAAAGACAACCAATACACCAAAAATTCCTTATCCTCAACGCCTTAAGAAAGAAAAAATGGAAGAACGTTATAAGAAGTTCATAGAAATAATCAAAGAGGTTAGACTCAATGTTCCTCTCATTGATGTCTTAGCCGGAATGCCCAATTACGGGAAATTCTTGAAAGAACTTCTTAATAACAAAAGCAAGCTAGAGAAAATATCAGCTACTTTCCTTAACGAAGAATGCTCAGCCATTGTCCAAAACAAGATCCCAATAAAGCTCGGAGATCCTGGGAGCTTTCTTATTCCATGTACTTTCGGGAATAAAATTAAATGCGATGCTTTAGCCGATCTTGGCGCAAGTATCAATTTGATGCCTTATTCGCTGTATTCCAAGTTATGCAACAACAGCCTAAAACCAACAAAAATGAGCATTTAATCATTCTTATCAATATCCTGTTGGTATTGCCGAGAATATGCTTGTTCAAGTCGGTAAATTTATTTTTCCCGTGGACTTTGTAATCTTAGAAATGGAAGAAGATAGTAAAGTCCCACTCATCTTAGGAAGACTTTTCCTAAATACCGCTGATGCAATCATCAAAGTGAAAGGAAAAGAACTCAACCTTGGAGTTGGAGAAGATCGAATCACCTTTCTAATCGATAAAGCGATGCGCTATCCACATTCCAGTGATGACACTTGTTTCAACATCGATGTTATCGATGAAGTCACTGACGAAGAATTGGATGCATTACTTAGCGAATTCGATCCATTCATGACTACTTCTGAAAATATCAATGAAACAGACTTTGACAAAGAGTTTGATGATTTCATGAAAGTATAATTCGAAGGAGATAACACGGAAGAGGAAGAAATGGAGGAAGACAACTTTGAAGAAATAACTTTCAATGACGAGATGCGAATTAAATCCTCTATCGAAGAACCACCCACAAATCTCATACTCAAACCTCTCCCTGATCATCTTGAATATGCTTACTTGGAAGAAAACTCACTTCTTCCAGTAGTCATATCTTCATTGCTCGAGGACAATGAGAAAGAAAGTTTAGTTTCTGACCTCAAAAATCACAAACAAGCTTTTGCTTGGAAAACATCCGACATCCCAGGAATTAGTCCCAATTTATGCAAACACAAAATCAATTTCGAAGAAGGGATTAAACATGTTGTTGAACGTTAGCGTCGACTCAATCCCAACATGAAAGAAGTTGTTAAAAAGGAAATCATAAAACTTCTCGATGCTGGTATCATTTACCCAATTGAGGATAACCCTTGCGTAAGTCCCGTTCACTGTGTTCCCAAGAAAGGAGGAATGACGGTAGTGACTAATGAACGGAATGAACTAGTTCTAACTAGAACTATCACTGGCTGGCACGTTTGTATTGACTATCGGAAATTAAACAAAGCCACCAGAAAAGATCACTTTCCACTCTCGTTCATGGATCAAATGCTTGAAAGACTAGCAGGAAATAAATTCTTTTGTTTCCTCGATGGATTTTCAGGATATTTCCAAATTCCAATCGATCCTAATGACCAAGAAAAGACCACTTTTACTTGTCCTTTTGGAACCTACGCATATTGGTGTATGCCTTTTGGTCTTTGCAATGCACTTGCGACTTTTCAAAGGTGTATGATAGCCATATTCCAAGACATGCTCGAAACCTCCATGGAAGTTTTCATGGATGACTTTTCAGTCTTCGGAGACTCATTTGAAGCTTGTCTCTCCAATCTTGATAAAATGCTCGAAAGATGCGAAGCTGCACATCTTGTCCTTAACTGGGAAAAATGTCACTTCATGGTGACCGAAGGAATTGTGCTTGGCCACAAGATCTCTAGTGCAGGAATGGAAGTAGACAAAGAAAAAATCGACATTATCTCGAAACTTCCACCACCAACTAACGTCAAAGCCGTTAGAAGTTTTCTAGGACATGCCGGTTTTTACCGCCGCTTTATCAAAGATTTTTCAAAAATATCCCGTCCAATGACAAAACTTCTTGAGAAAGAATCTATCTTTGACTTCAATGCTGATTGCATAAAAGCTTTCGAAACGTTGAAATCTCAACTGACTAGTGCTCCGATCATGGTTTCACCTAATTGGTCACTACCTTTCGAACTTATGTGCGATGCAAGCGATTTTGCTGTTGGAGCCATCTTAGGCCAACGTGAAGGAAAACACTTTCGGCCCATATATTTTGCTAGCAAGACACTGAATAGTGCTCAGCAAAATTATACCGTCACCGAAAAGGAATTATTGGCCGTAGTTTTTGCATTCGACAAATTCCGATCCTACCTTGTGCTCTAAAAAACAGTTGTTTTCACCGATCACTCAGCACTCAAATATCTGTTCACCAAGCAAGATGCTAAGCCGCGTCTTGTTCGATGGATTCTGCTACTCCAAGAATTTGACATCAAAATCAAAGATAAGAAAGGAGCAGAAAATCTAGCTGCTGATCATTTATCTCGTCTTGAAAACCCCGATCTTGAGGAACTAAAGGAAGAAGAAATCGATGATTACTTCCCTGATGAAACTCTCATGACCGTCGATGGAACTGACGATCCTTGGTTTGCTGACTTTGCAAATTATCTCTCTGGAGGAATTCTCAGAAAAGGTTTAACTCATGCTCATGGGAGCAAATTCTTTTCGGAACTTAAATACTATTTTTGGGAAGAGCCATATCTTTTCAAAATGTGTCCTGACGGAATGATCCGAAGATGTGTTTCTGGTTCCGAAACCCGTAAGATTCTTTACGAATGTCATCATGGCCCTACTGGGGGACATTATGGTCCTTCCACCACAGCTAAAAAGGTTTTTGATGTTGGATTCTATTGGCCAACAATATTCAAAGAAGCACATACACTTGTTCAAAATTGTGACGCTTGCCAAAGAACCACAAATCTTTCTCGAAGAGATGAAATGCCATTGACAAGCATCCAAGTGTGTGAAATATTCGATATTTAGGAAATAGATTTCATGGGACCTTTTCCTAAATCCCACAAATACGAATACATTCTCGTTGCTATAGATTACGTGTCCAAATGGGCAGAAGCTGAATCTTTACCAACGAACGATGCTCGTGTCGTCGTTAATTTCCTCAAAAAGCTTTTCGCTCGTTATGGAATTCCCAAGGCCTTGATAAGCGATCGAGGAACCCATTTATGTAACCAACAAATTGAGAAAACCATGAAAAGATATGGAGTTCATCATCGATTCGCGACTGCCTATCATCCACAAACCAGTGGGCAAGTTGAAAACACCAACAGAGCTCTTAAAAGAATACTCGAGAAAATAGTGAAGGACAATCCTTCAGTGTGGGCGAAGAAACTTGACGATGCTCTGTGGGCTTTTCGTACGGCTTATAAAACTCCAATTGGAACAACTCCTTACAGACTCCTGTATGGAAAGACTTGTCATTTGTCGTTCGAAGTTGAACATCGTGCTTACTGGGCTCTCAGAAACTGTAACACCGATCTCAAAAGAGCTGGAGAAAAAAGATTCTTGCAATTGCACGAACTCGATGAATTAAGACTCCGAGCTTATGAAAATTCCAAACTGTATAAAGCTAGAACAAAAGCTTATCACGACAAAAAGCTAAGAGTTCGAAAAGAATTCAAAGCCGGAGATAAAGTTCTGCTTTTCAACATGAAATTCAAATTCAAAGCTCCTAAATTAAAACCAAGATGGTTTGGACCATATATCGTTAAACATGGATATCCATCCGGGTATGTCGAACTTTATGACAAACAAGGCGGAAGTTTCATTGTTAACGGGCACCGAATCAAGTTATACTACGATAAGGAGCAAATGAATGAAGTTTCAGTTGCAATAGTTTCCCCCGAAAATGAATTCGAAACCATCACCTTTGTAGCACCTTTTCCAGGAAGAATCCCACAAATTGTTCCTTGGAAACCATCTGCTGAGTTCATCTGGGACGATAGTGAAGCTACTAGAGAAGAATTCATGTATATCCCCGAACTTTCAAAATGTTCAAGGCTGCTTCTGTGGCCAAGTAAATTCGGGAAGATTCGAGTCAGGCTGATGACTCGGTAATAAAATAAGCGCTTCTCGGGAGGCAACCCGTGTGTTCCAATTTGATTTTATGTGGTCACGCCCCAAAGTTTAAACCTCTGGTTCAACTTAAGTGTGGGGGGGTGCCACCTCTTTATAAAACTCTTTTGTTTGTTTATAATATTTTGTGCAGGTAATGATTACTCCAGTGGATGCTAGGAATGAAGAAAAATTAAGCTGACAAACTCATTGGAATATCTGGTTTTATCTTTATTTCCCCTATTTCTATACTTTGAAGTTCGTTTTTCACATTGACAACTTAAGTGTGGGGGTGAATAAGAAAAATTAGAGTTTTCATGCTTAAATAAAATTTTGCTTGCCCTTGTGATCTAGTTACTTTTCACGCTTTTAGGATAATATATTAGAATAACTGGATCAATCCACTGGTAAAACTGGTAATATTTGAAACTTTGAGATGTGTTCCGATTATTATTGCAATCCATTCTGGGATCGATAAACATTTGTTAGCACAAATTATAGCCCTTACCACTAAATTGTGAGGATTTGAGCCTGTTCTATAAGAAGCATACATCTTTTATGCTTGGATCTTTTGCTATGAGTGTGTCGGTGATTTTATTTATTCTAGAACTTGTACTTGTAAATCATTACCAGACCGCAGTGAAATCTCATTCGTGCGATATAAGTAAATTCGTGTGATAAAGAGGCACCTTAGGATTTAACCCAAATGGCCTTCCATTTTTTATATCATGTTATATTAGCTAGCCACACCGGTTAGTTAACCACTGATCTGCGCAAAACAGTCAAGTCAAACAGACTTGAAACAGCTCAGACACAAATACAATTAAGTCCTGGAGAATAGATTGAATTCCCGGGTCGTTAAGTCCCAAGGAGACTCAATGGTGTGTTAAACAGACTCAGATGATGGAATGATCACTAAGGATAGTGATCTGTAAAGGTTTTGATTAGAAATATTACACTACTGATTTATTGGAATGGAATGGAGTACAGATTTGGAAAGCACAACAATCAGATGAGAAGAAACGTAAACGTAAGTTTTAAAAACTACGCAGACGCACAAAATAAAAAGTGAAAACTAAGAAATAAAAGACCTAAAAATATAAAAATGACATTTTTGGAATCCTAAAAATAAAAGAAAATTATTAGAAAAAGAAAATTATTTTTAACACTATTTAATTAATTATTATTAAATAAAAACTATTTTAAAAAA
>BPTQ01000007.1:100318716-100405416 GCA_019973895.1 Chrysanthemum seticuspe
TTCAGACAAACTGAACTGACAAAACGCGTCTAGTTTTAAAACCGCGGCGACGGCCCCTCCGAAATCGCACACAAATCGGTAAAAGTCTAGGTAACAACGTGTATGGGTGGTAAACATTTTTCAAAAACATTTCAATATTCTTTTAGTTTTTCAAGTAATCGTGAAAAGGATTTCACAATTTTGTGATTTTTTTTATATTTTGTTGTTTTGTCAGCCTTGCAAAAGATAAAACATAAGAGAAAATTCCACTAAGAACTTCTCTATGCTAAACCAATTTGCCCTGCTATTGTTTTTATAACAGGTTTTCAAAAACTTGGGTAGACGTGTTTAGATTGGATGCAGAAAAGTCACCATGAATTTTATATGTATTTTTAGTTGGTGACCCCCAGTTAGGTAGTGCACTGCCTTGATTTGCGGTGGTTGATTTTTATGTATATTTTAAGTACCACTGAAAAGACGTAGGTTAGATTTGTGCAGATGGGTTCAAAAACTTTTGGACAATATTTTTGTTATCGTCCCGTTTAACCAAATCGTATCTCTTCAAGAATCACCTTAAAAGAGAATACAAAATAGAAAACGTTCCGACTGTTTTGTTGTTTTATATTTTTTTTAGTGTTTTAACACTTTAGGAAAAGTGCTAATGAACTTTTTGATTTTCTTATAACTTTACAAAAACTTTTTACAAATGGTGGGTATGTGCAACAATGGATCTGAAAATGGCTAAACACACGCTAAAGCCTCCCCGGCAGCGGCGCCAAAATTTTGATCTGCGCAAAACAGTCAAGTCAAACAGACTTGAAACAGCTCAGACACAAATACAATTAAGTCCTGGAGAATAGATTGAATTCCCGGGTCGTTAAGTCCCAAGGAGACTCAATGGTGTGTTAAACAGACTCAGATGATGGAATGATCACTAAGGATAGTGATCTGTAAAGGTTTTGATTAGAAATATTACACTACTGATTTATTGGAATGGAATGGAGTACAGATTTGGAAAGCACAACAATCAGATGAGAAGAAACGTAAACGTAAGTTTTAAAAACTACGCAGACGCACAAAATAAAAAGTGAAAACTAAGAAATAAAAGACCTAAAAATATAAAAATGACATTTTTGGAATCCTAAAAATAAAAGAAAATTATTAGAAAAAGAAAATTATTTTTAACACTATTTAATTAATTATTATTAAATAAAAAACTATTTTAACTATTTAATAAATACTCTAAAATGAAAGAAAATACAAAATAAGGCTAGAAAAATAAACTTATGATTCTGAAAAATCTAAAATACTATAAAACTAATTTTAAAACTAAAAATATATTTTTCACACTTTTTATCTAATTATTATTAATTAATTATTATTTAAAATACACTTAAATACTAGAAAATAGAAAATAAACTTGGAAAAATAAAATTTTAACTTTGAAAAATCTAAAATATGATAAAACTAATTTTAAAACAGAAAAGATATTTTTTTATGCTTTTTAATTATTTATTACTAATTATTTATTATTTATTAACTATTTATAATTATAATAAATACTAAAAAGATAGAGAAAAATCTGAAACTTTTTCTAAAAATCCTATAAGATGACAGAAACTTAAGAAAAAGAGAAAAACAAGATTTGCTTATTAATAAGTTGAAAAGAAAAATCAAAAAGCTAAAAAATCTTAAATAAACGCTATCACTATTTTTATATTGATGTTTTTGTGATTTTTATTTTTGAAAACTACTTATATACTAATATTATGAAACTTTAATAAAGACAAAAATTTTATAAAACTCAAATAAGCTGTTTCACAAGCTTAAAAGTCCAACAGATGGTTATAAGAGCTTGTTTGGGTGAAATAAGCTCAAATAAGCTAAACAGATGAAACAAAGGCTCAAAACAGATTCAAACAAGCTTAATGAACAGATCTGAAACTAGAACATACAAGAAAGCACACTGATAAGCCAAGAATAAGCAATAAGCACTTGGCTGTGGTGATGAAAAACAGAAAATGGGACAAGTTACAAGCTAGTAGCAGCCCTAGCTAACAAGCTCAAAAGTACAAAACAAGACTTGATACTTCAAGAGGACTAGGTTGGCTTTCCAAAGAACCAGAGAACAAGAGATTTGGACAAGTAATAAGCTCAGTGTGAGCTTATCAAATTGGTACCACTTCTGTGCACAGGGCAGTTTTGCAGACAGGTACCCCACAATAAGCTATCTAAAAAGCACTTAAACAGCTGAGAAACCAAGAACTAACATTTTTGTATTTTTCTATAGCAACCAAACTTTAATACCCCAAGAGATTATAAGCTGAATCCCTTTAATAAACCCACAGTGAAAATCTCTTTTTTATTCAAAAACGACCTAATTGACAATTTGACTTTTTGACAAAAACTAAAAATTGACCAAAATGGATTTTGATTTGATTTTGAGCACTGATGATGTTGTATTAGGGTGAGATAAGACTGAATTAAGCAAGATTAACCACTTTTGAACACAAAATCAAGGTCTGCTATATGTAAAATCCAACAGTGACTGCACATATAAGATTCAAAGGAATTTTTGACTTTTTGCTAATAAGGACTTGTTTCTATGACTGAAATGAGTTACTTAGACCTATTTAAACAAATTTCCAACAAAGCTAAGAACCAAAGAACCTTTGAACATAAAAAACCAAACACCCCTTATACTTGACTGTATTGAAGTTTTTCAAACCAAATCACAATTAGAAACCACAAACTTAAGTCCAGACCTTGTATTATCACTTATTATGACTAATGAAACTTAAAACAATAATTAAAACAACATCAAACTCAGACATGGGGATTATGCTATTTCAACTGTTAAAACAAATTTTTGCAAACTATAAATTGAGAAAAACTAGCTACTGATTTTATAGTTTATTTTAACTTAACTATAGCTAATTAACATACAAATACAGAGATATGAGCTTAAAACTATTAAACAGTAAAAAGCAACAAATGAGCTAAAGGCTTACAAATGCTTCCCAACTGAAATCTGAGAACAATGACCAAGTAGAACTTCCTATAGAACCTCCACAGGTTCACTAACCCATTCCCATCCAAAAACCAGACTGCATCAGCTTGCTTTTTTGGTATTTTTCTATTTTGAAGCTAAACTGAATTATAAATGATTTTAAAAGCTTAAATAAGTTATTATAAGCTTAAATAAGCTTACTGAGCTTAGAACCACAACAATAAACAACTTAAACCAATATTTGAAATTTTGCATAAATATGAGAAATTGCAAAAACTTAAATACAATATGATACTTGAATTTAAGTTTCACAAAAGCTTTCTTATAACAAAAGAGCTTGAAATACAGAGTTTTTAAGCTTAAAACATAAACTGAAATTGAAAATTAACTAAAACGACTTGAAAAATAAAAATTACACTAGATACTTATTTTACAATGCATATCTCTCTCCTTTATAGGCTTTTCCATATTCCCACATGTCTTCTGAATCTTTCCCACCAAACTTGAGCCATTGGATTGGCTAGAATCATCAGAACCGTCCACCTAGCTTTTTGGCGCCAAAAATTCTTCAAAGCAGGTTTTTGCTTTAATTGAGTTTGGTTTGAGCAATTAAGGTTTTTGTTGTTTAGAGGGGGGTGGAGGGAACATGGCATGGGGGAGGGTGTTGAAAATGTGGGAAAACCAGTCATGGTTTTGAATATCTGGTGTTGAGGAGGAGATGCTACAGTAACAGTGGTTTAAGGCGCGTATCTTGGGTTTTGACTTCTGTTGACCACAGAGTATTAATAACAAAGGGGTCAAAAATGGGTATTGGCTGGGGTCAGAATAGGTTGTGGACTGGAGGTCAAGGTCCAAGGGTCAAAGCAGTTGGGTTTGGGCTTGTAATAGGATTGGATTTGGGCTTTAGATAATTTATAAGGTGTCCGTTTGGTTTATTTAAGATAAGGACCAAAAGTGTAATTTGAACAAACTCCAAGGACTGATCTTGCCATTATTCCAAACTTCTCACAAGGACCAATTATGACCAACATTGATAAAACAAGAACCCTTTTTGCATAAAATCCATTTTTTTAAGGTCCAAGGACTATTTTTGTAAATTTCCAAAGTTTGAGGACCTTTCTTGCCAATTGACCAAAGAATCATTCAAGGATCATTTTAAATAACTTAGAATACTTCAGGGACCTTGAATGATAAATTTCCACATTTTTGAATTCCAGGGACTAGATTTGACAACTTTTAAAACTCGGGGGACTAAAACTGCCAATTTTGCAAACTTTATACATTTTTCATCTGATTTTGATATTTTTGCATTTAAAACACATAAAACACTGATTTGTGATATTTTGATCATTTTGATGTGTTTCTGAGCGTTTTCAGATGATTTTGCAGTTTAGATTATGTAAAAATGATGAGTATTTATACACTCATCAACCACCTTCATGGACCCATTTGTAGTGCTCATTTTTAGCACTAGATACCCCTAGTTACACCCTCTGAGCCATCCTTTTCATTTTTGCTTCATCCAGAAAATACAGAAAGATTTTACACTTTAAACCTTAGCCTAACCCTTATCAATGTCTAAAAGGTTGGTTGCTAGTCACCTGGAAAGTGAAGATTGTTCAAATGATTATGAGTACCACATCTTGTTAGATTGATTGAGCCATATCATGGAGTGATGTGATTCTAAAAAAAATGTTGAAAGTATGAATAAATTAGCCAATGTGCTATGTTCGAAGAAAAATTGTCATGGCAAAGCAAAGCGAAGAGCTGTGGAAACCCGAAGAAAAGAAAACGAAGCTTTAATCATTTATTGGTTCGCGGAATGTTTGGTAGCTAGCAACACGGGTATTAGACTTGATTTTATTTTTATTTTAACACCAATTTCATAAACATTCCCATGCCTTATCTATACCCTTAACCCGAAGCCATAACATTATAAACCGAATAAAAGTCCTCTTTAGATGTTTTTGCTTGGTGCTCACACCACGTCGGTGGAGTTTTGTTTATTGTACAAGCTTATGGTAATAATCTAATCATGACTGAGCTATGAGTGTGATTTATCTTGTTACTCCACTAAAATTGAGTGATCGAGTGAATTATATTCTGTTCCTTTCTCGTGAGGTGTTTTGAAATGTTAATCATGCAAGAAAATCATTGGATATTATCAAACATCTTGAAAGTTTCATTTTAAAAGCATAACTGATGAATCTTCGCTCGTACTTGTACTTGGTTGATTTGCATCACATCTTTCATAATCATGATCTTGTGCCAGTGGATGTTTTTCCTAGATTTGCTTGAGGGCAAGCAAAGTTTAAGTGTGGGGGAATTTGATAACGCTCAGATTGTACATGTTTCTAGTAGCGTTATGTGTGCTTTTGTATATGTTATTTGGTTATATTTGCGTGATTTCAGTGCTTAATCGCATCAAAAGATGTTTGTCTAGTGTTTATAACCAAGTGCAGGGAAACGGAAGGAAAAGTAAAGTAATGTTCAAAAAATAGAAGATTCCCGTTTCAGTAAAGCATGTCAAGCACAAATCAGTATCTCAAGTACCATTGAAGAACCAAGTTCTACAAGACAAAAGAAGTAAAAGCTCAATTTTCTGTAACTCAGGAAATCCAGCTGGATCGGTTGCCATTGCAACCGGATCGGTTGGAAACTGACCAAAGAGTGCCAAGACGCCAACCCAACCGTTTAGTCGCCGCCAGCAACCGAAAACGGTTGGTCCCTTGTAGAACACCAACCGGATCGGTTGGTCATGTGACCGATCCGGTTGGAGGACCTGTATCTACCAATTCTTCATCTATAAGTTTCCCTTTTGCATCAAAACGATTCTTGGTCCTTCTGTTGGTGTATTCTAGTCCCTTCCTAACTCCTTGGAGGCCAAGTTCAGCAATTAATACCCTAGACCTTGGAGCTAGTATAAATAGAAGCCATTTGTGAGCATATGAGACACACACTTCAATACAAATCTCTCTACTTATCAAACAAAGCTCTTAAGCTCTCAAATTCGTCCTTAGAAGCCCAGGAAAGTTTGGAGTTCCAGAAGTTCCACATTTGGAGGCCAAATCACCAAGAAGTCTACCCCAATACATTGGGAATCATTACTTCACCATTTGTAATCTTATTCCAAGCATTGTAAGACTTTTAATCATGTTTTCTAATGTTCAAAGTTCTGAGTTTATGTTAATGTTTGCTATGAGTGGCTAGTTTCTTTATGCACTTGCTTAAATGAGGTTGATTATCATATGATTAGTTAGTGATTGTGTTAACATGCTTTAATTCAATTTCAAGTTGATTCTAAGATCCAATTGTGCTAAAGTTTCATAGTGGCATTTGTTAATCAAGTTTGACTAGTTGATAGTAATCGTAGAGGTCGAAAGAACTTATTGTTATTCAACTAGTTATAATCATTTTGTCTATGGATGATTGTTTTTACCCATTATTCTTGATTAAACAAAAGAACTAAGGTGTGGTTGTAATAAAAACGCTTTTTGATTATCAAATTGGATTGATTGGAAACATCTAAAAGGTCGTAAGATTAGTTGTTGAGAATCAATTGTAGCCTTTTGTCTATAATCGGTTACCTTTTGTATTGACCATTTCTTAAGCAATTTGATGAACCAAGTGGATGTTTTTGTGTTTAAGTTATGAAAGTAAACTTATGAAACTTGAATTGATCTTGAATTGATTGGTTAAACTTAATGCTTGTTTTTATGAACTAAAATCTTGACGAAGGTTTAACTTGTAAGAACAATAGATTAGTACACCAACTAATTGTCACAACCAACATGTTAAGAGGTTAACACAATCACATTAATCTAGGATATGAAACTAGTTTAAGCAAGTGTAGTTTTTAATCATCTGAATTTCATTATATCTATATACCTTGTTATATGTTTTGGATAGACTCTGTTGATTCATACTTGTTATTAGATTCACTCAAATCCCTGCGAACGATCTCGACTTACCTTCATAATCTTGCTATAACAGACGAGTACACTTGCTCGTATGTGTTATTGGTAATATTGGTAATTCACCTTTTATAAATTTAAAACTTGTACACACGTAGCACATCAAGAGGACTAAGGTTTTAGTCCCCTATCCTGTCCTCAAATTTGCATTAACTTATAGCAAGCACTTTATTCTCACATTTTACCACAAATTTGAATTCATAAACATAAAGCCAACCCTTTCAGTGAAATTGCGTCAAAATGGGTAAATCTAGAGCTCGTAAACAGATTAAATGCTCTAATTGTCAAACTGTTGGACATAATAAGTCTAGCTGTCAAAAGGATCAGGTACCAAAACCAGCAAAGGAAACTAAGGTTCGAGGTAGAAAAAGGCATTGTGATGGCAGAAGGCAATAGGTATTCATTTAATTGTCATTTGCATAACGATTGTTCTTATGTGTTTACATTCTAGTTGATGTGCAAATGTATTACTTTTGTAGTGGATGGATGAAGACGATATAAGGAAGACTATGGAACAAGAGTTTCTTGAAGCTCTTTATGAGCAAGAAGAAGAACACACAAATTTGGAGGAAGATGAAGATCAGTCCAGGTTGGATGAAGAAGCATTCCAGCAGTTTTTGGAAGAGGAGAGAATGTACAAAAGAATTGATGAGGAAATGGAGAGGAAAAATTGGCTTGAAGATGAAGAGTATGAGGCAACTTACTATGGAGTGTCTATGGAAGAGTTATATCCAAGGCATCCATATGTGCTGGATAAAATTCACGCTCTGAATGGCACAAATTCCAGCAGTTTTCAAAGGTTGTAGGCTTCTACTCTTCTAGCCATTTGTAATTTCGACAATATCATGTTTGAACATATTTTTGTTTTTTTTTGACTTTATAAGTTGACTAGTTTGTAAGAATTTATGTTGTCTTTACTCCTATCTACTTGTTCAACAACCACAACTCCCATCTACTTATATATTACATCTTAAGTCAGCAATTGTTTATCATACCAACATATTATCACCATGGATGTAGAAAATGGTTGTCAAATGGTATGCATTGACTGTTGGGTTGAAAGTAAAAACAGGGCTGGATTGACCTTTTTTGCAAGGCGTCCACCTTATAGAGATTTCATGTGGTATGTTTGTCCAGTGTGCCTTGAGATAAGGGGAAACACATCTTATATTGGTAGAGATGGTGTTACAAGGGAAAACACAACCACAGGAGATAGTGGTGCATATGTGATGGGTCTACATATTACTGCACCTACTAGTGTTGATGCATCCTTGGGCAGTGATGAAGAAGAAAGTGAACCACCTACAACTGAAATACCAAGTGGAGAGCGCCCTAGCCAAACACAACTTGAAGCACCTGCAACTGAAAGACCAAATGGAGAACGCCCAAGACAAACACCACTTGAACCAACTGCAACTGACAGACCAAATGGATCACCTACTAGTCATTTAAAGCAGTGAATTCCTAGCAAGAAATGCTATGTTGTCTTTCAGTCTAAATGTAACTGATATGTGTGTGCTTCTATGTTTATAATAATTGAATTTTGGTTACAATTTGAATCTATTGACTTTATAAGTCAAACAAAAGAGATTTTAAATACTAGCAATTCGGTGTGGTTCCTCTAATAATTTGGTTTATGTTGACCTTATAAGTCAAAATGGGTTTTCCCAAACACCCACCTAAACTGCATAAGCAAGTGCAAACTACAACATGAAAACAAGAAACCCAAAATATACCTACACCACCACCTAATTACACCATATCAAGCAAAATATACATGTTAACAAGTATCATTTTCAGTAACCATCATCAGCCAAAAAATATACATCTTCATTACATCAACAACTAAAAATAACAGGTGAACTTCTTGATGGGAGATTTGATATTCATGGGGGGGGGGGGAGACTTGAGGTCCTTAGGGGGAGGCACATACCACTCATTTCTATTTGTGCTGGAGCATCCCACAACCGCTACAAGGCCAAGTACAACCTTGGGAGCGGAAGCCTTGGACGCTTGGGAAGTGGAACCTTTCAAAGTTGTGGTCTTAGAAGACATGTTCCCACACTCGTCATCAGATGTGTCTGAAATAATGATGATATCAACTTCATTTCCTTTCACGTTAGTATCTGGAAAGATAGACAAAACAGAAACAAATCAGAGTTCACCCATTACAACTTTCTAAGGTTGCAAACATTAACTCTAACCTTTCTCAGACTCCTTATTCTCATATTTTCCCCACAAGTCTTCAAGTATCACATCAGCAATGTCATATCCTATATCCCACTTATTCTCATAAGTAGCCATGGCATACTCAACCATATCGTCAGATACCTTTAGCTTGCTATAATCCCTCTTTTTGACAGATTCTGACACTGCTCGGATTTTTGTCAAATAAATTAGAGTAATTTATGCTCATCCCTTAAAATGCGAATCACTCAAATACAAAAAATACCGACTAACCTTTCATCACTTGAGCTTCTTTCGCAAATCTGCATAAATCATCAAACATTTTATCAGACATTTCATCTTCTTTTAACCAAGTATCCCCATATTTTGCCTTCACATATTTTACCATCTCATCAGTTACATCTGTAAAAGTAAGCTCCTTGTCTGCCATTGTTAAAGTGTGTGCGAGGGTTGTGTGACGAAGGAGGGAAACGATCAAGCTGGTATACGGTAGCTTTTCTCAGAATTAACTAAGGTGAGGTATAAATGTGTATGGACTATAATACCCTCCACTAACTAACAGAAAAAAGACGTTGACTTCGGCGTTATTGGTCAAGGGACAAGTTTGGCATATAATGGCCATGTTTTGGACCTCTGGCGATGATAATGCCAACTTCTGTCCCAACGTGAAGCGTTTTGCAAAGTTTAGGGACCAACCGTGTATTTTAGTCTAAAAATAAATATACGTGATTGTACTTATAACAATGACTCATGTAATTCTTATTTATTTATATAAGAATATCTAGAAAAACATTTTTTTAAAACTTTAAAGAGTATACTTTAACTTTATCAACATTCATTATGTGCTATTAAACTTGCATCATGTGTACAACATAATATCAGTAGTGAAATTTAAATAACAACATCTTTGTCAACTAAATAAAATTAAATCTTGAGTTACATAACAGAAATTTTTACAAATATTTGACCAAATTCTAATGGATATTAATGCATAACGAAAAACTCGTGCATAAGTATTAGTTGTACTTATATCACAATTTTAATAGACAAATTCTTATATGTGTATATATTGAACTAAAATGTTAAAATAAATCTGATTTATGTGTAAACTTCGTGCGTGCACGAAACTTATAACTATATAATTATATGCAATCACTTTTAAAGATACAATATTCAGTATTAATATAAAATAATTTTTTTGTCAAAACCCCGTACGTGCATGGGTATTATAACTGGTGCCCGAAGAATCATTCTGCTGTGAATAAATACCATGTACTCCGTATAAGAGTCCATACTAAAAATCATACAAAAAAAGCAAGTACTTATCCAACATTGTATTCTGACTTTTTGTTGCAAACCAATCATCAGTGTTGCACAAATGCAAAAAGAACCACCACAAGTTGCAAGAAGGAATATTTATGAACAAAAACGGAATTACTATGGTTCTTTTCTATTTACATAAAAATGAATGACTGACATTTTAAAACCATTATATTAGGTTTTTTTTTTTTTTTTTTTTTTTTCATAGAGAAGACCATTATTATCCCAAAATGCAAAAGTATAACTGCATGTTAAAAAGATTGGTCTTATATCTATACTACTTATAATTGAGTAATGACCCTTTCTCCTATTTATAAGTTTAAGATTTTCTAAATTAGAATTTAAGCAAATACTACTTATAAAACATAATGTACAACTATGTAAAGCATAATTGATTTTAAGCAAATACTATTCTTACATACATACAATTAATACACCTATCACAAATATATACAACTACCTAAGCACATTGTACAAATACAAATAAAACTAAAAACACACTATTCAATACATACAATTAATACACAATTTAATTCACCCATTCACCAAAATATACAACTCTTTAACCACAATGTACAACCTAATTAAGCTTCCAAAACATAGATCTGAAATCAATCAGCTCAAAATAAAATAACATTTTTTCGCTGAAAAATTTAGTCACATGGTATCTGCTGCCGTATCGCGCGGGTACCCTGCTAGTGTGATATAAAATGCCGAGAACAATAAGAATTAAGTGAACACTTAACACAAGCACTTGTTCATTTAAATGTTTATTTTATGTTCGTTTCTAAAACTAATGAACAACCTACCTAATAATCAAGTGCTGAACTTTTCAATAGTTAAAAAGAAAAAAAAAAAAAAAAAAAAAAAGCTAAACAACCTACCATTAAACATTTGGCCTACCCCTTCCTACACAACTTACGCTAAAGGACCTCCATTCCTTCTAAAAGTTAAAAACGGCATTTTTCCACATCTGACACATGAGTCATTACTGTTTAGAGCACACGGTATAATAACGTGTGACTCGCATTAATGTTTAACGCCCCGGCGTTAAAGCCCGTTACCTGCGTTAAAGCCCGTTACCCACATCGAGAGCAGTGTTAACGCTGCGTTAAAGAGGGCACGTTAGCATACTAACGCTGCGTTAGAGCAAATATGCCAAGTTTGAATTAAAAAAAAAAAAATTACTTTACCCCCTCCCCTTCCCCCTAAACAGCTACTAGCCGTTCGGGTTTAAAAAAAAAATCACCCCCCCCCCTTCCCGTTTCAAACGACTAGTTTGAATTTAAAAAAAAATCAAAACCATTTTTTTACAACTATAAATACCCAAATAAAACATCATTTTTTTCACACTTTTATAATTCAAATTCAAGTTTATATACTTCCTCTCACAATTCCATAATTCAAATTCAAGGTTCATTCACAATGGATACGAATCAAATTGACGAATTACCTCAGCAATGGTCAGACGTTGATGACGAAACTGACTTCGAATTTATGATGGTCGCGTACGAGTATCAGCAACAGTTGGAACAAGAAGCATCTCAACCTCGCTTAACTCGTACCCATATATATCGTGAACGTGAGCTTGCAGAAGAACGTATGTGTAACGACTATTTCATTGAAGGTTGTAAGTATTCGATCTGGAATTTTCGTAGAAGATTTCGTATGAGCCGGAAACTATTTCTGCAAATAGTCGAAGGTATTGAATCTTATACTTCCGAAAATATTCCAGATCATTTTAAATTCTTTGGCCAATCACCCGATTGTACGGATCGAATGAGTTTAGTGTTCTTATGAAGTGTACGTATGCCATATGCCAATTGGCGTACGGCACCTCACCCAATGCGTTTGATGAATATTTGCAAATGGGTGCGCATACTTCGCGTGATTGTCTTGATAATTTTAACAAATGCGTTATTGATTTGTTTATGCCGGAGTATTTAAGAAAACCAACATGGGCCGACATTCAAAATATTTATTAACGACATGAAGAGTGTCATGGTTTTTCGGGAATGTTTGGTAGCATTGATTGTATGCACTGGGAATGGAGAAATTGTCTGGTGGCTTGGCAAGGGCAATTTGGTAGGGGTGATAAAAAATACCCAACAATTATGCTTGAAGTAGTTGCTTCTCAAGATTTATGGATTTGGCATGCATTTTTTGGGATGGCGGGGGCGAATAACGATATTAATGTTTAAGACAACTCTCCGTTATTCGATGACATTCTTGCTGACATTGCCCCAAGAGCCCTTTATATGGTTAATGGAATTAGGTATGAACAGGGGTATTACTTGCCTGACGGAATTTACCCACAGCGGGCAACTTTCTTCAAATCCTTCTCGTCAACAACTGACGAAAAACATACTTATTTTAAAAGGAAACAAGAAAGTGCCCGAAAGGATGTTGAACGTGCTTTTGGTGTGCTTCAAGGACATTGAGGTATACTACAACAACCGGTACGTCAAATGGAAATTGTCAAGATACGTAGAATCATGTACTCTTGCATTATTTTGCATAACATGATTTTAAAAGATCAAAAATTTGCATTACGTGACTATAACGAAATGTGGGTGGATCCGTCAGCACGTATGAGGCAACAAAGATGGGTCGAAAGATGTGATACTCACCGTCGCAAGGCAAAAGAAATACGCAACCGAGAAACGCGTACTCAACTCCAAATCGACCTTATGGTGCATGTTTGGCAGAACCATCTTGAACGACAACAACAACAAGAGAGCGACGATGATGAATAAGTATTTGCTATGTTTCGTTATTTTTTTTTTCGTTGTAATTTTTTTTAGTTATTTTATATTTCGTACTGTAATATGTTTAAGTTATGGTTATGTCTTTTAATAAATGAAGTGTTTATTTTAGTTTAGGGGTTGAATTTGAAAATATTTGAGTTAAGGTTTAACCTTGGGAATGTTATGATAAGGGGTGTTTTTTTGTTAAGTTAAGGTGAAATATTAAAGCTGGTGTGGCGCTGACGTGACAAATGTTAAAGTTTAACCTTAGGTTACCACACCTAAGGCTCTCAGTATAAACTTATAGCAATTTGAAATTAAATAATGAGTATAAATAGTTACCCACGAAGATGAACTAGGTGAGTATTTATATAAATGAGTATTTATTTGAAAAGATGAAGATGAAGATGACGAGATATATATTTGGATAAAAGAATAAAATAAATAATGGTTAACACCATTGGAGCCTTGGTTTTGGTTGTGTAAATCTTGTGACATGAGTTTGAGCTTTGCCAACGAAGTTTTAATTATTTTTAGCCCAAACAATTGGATAAAAGAATAAAAGAAACAATAGTTAACAACACTGAATGGTTGTCTAGTGGTAAGCTGTTGGTCTTGTAAAATTGGTGAATCGATTTCGAACCTTGCCAAGAGAATTTTAATTATTTTTAATTCTATCATGTCACGCGTCCACGTCAGCCAGCTTATCCCAGTCAGCCACAGTTAACGCCACGTCGGCCAGTCAATGGCAGTTGTACCAAAATAATTAAAAAAAAAAGCTATGAAGTGACCATTTTGACCTCATGTGCAAGGCACATGGGGGACTTAACTGATGTTGACTGACGGATAACGGTCAAAAGGACCTTAGATGATGCAAAATGTGAACAATAGGGACCTTGGGTGGCTGTAATTTTTTTGTCACGTGTCCAAGTCAGCCGGCTTATCCCAGACAACGACAATTAACACCGCGTCAGCCAGTCAACGGCAGTTGTACCAAAATATTTTAAAAAATACCCTATGAAATGACCATTTTGACTTAACTGTTGTTGACTGACGGATAACGGTCAAAGGGACCTTAGATGATGCAAAACGTGAACAATAGGGACCTTGAGTGACTGTAATTTTTTTGCCGGACTCAGTGTGTGGTTTGATACAAGTTCAATAACTAACAGTGTATTTTACTCTTAAATCAATTAAAACTCGAGTTAGATTATTAAATATCCATTATGCTCTTCATACAAACACATCTTCATCAGATAACAATAAAAAATAAACACAAAAAACACCACGCACACAGAAACCCAAGAATAATACACTATAAAAACATTATTATTTTATGCAAAACATATATAATCCGATGCACAAAAAAATAATGCTCTTATTAGATTACAATATAATCTAATCTATGTTAAAGTGACATATAAACACGCTGATTGATGGGTTGTGTAGATTAAAGTACACGAATTGATGAAACAAATTGATAGTGTCATTTTAAGTGTTAAAGATCCCGATAAAGGTTCACTGCAAATGCAGAAAGAAAGTCTCAAATGTAAATTACTTAAACTTTTGGGTTTACTAATTGCTTGGTATTTGCAAATAAAATGATAGGCATAGTTGTTGTATGTTTTATTTTGGTGGTCTTGTGAATCGTATGTTGTTACAATTGAGTTCTATAAGTTTTGCATATAACGATAATGACCTTATAATTTAATTTGTGTAGATTGTTTGGGTTTAGTGGGTGTGATATTGTTGTATTAGATCTCCTTTGTTTGGTGGGTTTGGGCTGACATTTGGATTTGAAAAAACAAATGTTGTTCGGTCAAAGATTTAACGTTTAATATTGGGATATGTAGTCCAAAAATAAAGGTTTTATAATGGGAGGGGAGATAGGCAGGTTTTGCATAAGGTTATGGGACCAACATGTTATGAGTCTTAGGGTGTGTTTGGTATGCTGCCATTAATCATAATAGGTATGAGTTTGATAGTAGTGATGAGCCCCTCACATATGATAGATTTATACATTACCCTTTCATGGTATATAGAGTATCACACATATTTATCATTTATGTCAATACTAGGCGAGTACCCGCATCTGACGGCAGCGGTTCCTAACGGCAGACAATTAACGATATGTGATATTGTGACAATTGTTTCGTATATTATTCAAAATAGAATGTGAAAAGATCAAAATATAATAGCAAATGGTTGTAACATGCGATAATTCAATTATAACAAAAATTTTTAGCGTGTATTAAAAGACATATCAAAATATTATTGTGAGACTGAAAAAGAAAGGGAAATGGTAGATGAACCTTACAAAGTGACCTAAAAGTGGACCTAATTACATGTGGCAGGATCCTGACGGGTTGTAAAATAAGTGGGTCCCTGTCTGCAGCCATCAGGATGATGCCACGTGTAATTAGGTCCACTTTTAGGTTACTTTTTAGGTCCATCTATCATTACTCAAAAAGAAAACATTACATCAAATGTGAAATACTAACTAACAACACACATTACTTGTCGCGTAAAACTTCTTGATACACGACATTTGAGGTATAGAATTATTCACAGGCATTGTACTAATGTTTACTATTTATAATGAAAATATTATTCATCTATATTAGGGCTTTTACGACCAAAAAATATGCTCCACAAATAGATCATTTTTTGTTATCCATATACATGCATGTACTAATATATTGTCATTGACTCTGTACACCAAAATAAATTATCCATAACAATCGTTAGATATGCGTACCTTACAATGATCATCATATAATTTTCAATATTTTTTTTACGCAATCCATAAGAGTTACCAACAGACCCATAGCCATAGTAAGGAATAAACGTGGAAACCATCACATTCTTTTTATAGAATGATAGAAATATATTCTAATTGTCGTTCATACTCAAAGTTCTATGTAAAAAAAATATTGAATATAACAATTGTGACTGGAATATAAGAAACTAAAACAATGAAAGAAATATATGTGAAAGAAATATACCACGTTAACAGATTGAATATAACAAATAAACCATATTTGTGATTCCAACACAAGCCCAACAATAAACTTGTTTGATAGGTAACGAAACTAAGGAAAGAAAGGAAAGAAATACATAGTTTATCTTGATTGTAAAACAAGATGTTTTACAAAAACCGAAAACATAAAATTTAATCTTCATCATTCTTACTTTGCTCAACCAAACAATAAACTCGTTTCCGACCAAGATTGATGGGTTGACTATTTTGCATTTCCATTTTTTTTCTTTTCCTGTAGTGAGATACGCACCTCTCTCCTCTCTTGGGGGTTGTTTATATAGGCAATAGGCAATGCTCAATTTGATTTTTCCCTCCTTGAACATTAGGGAAGGTGTTTGAAATCGAAAGGAAACATTAACTCATTAGCTCAATTAACTTGCAATAGTTTCTATGTTTGTATAGATGACTTCCCATCTTTACAATAAACTCATTAACTAATTAAAATTAACTTTCAACAAAAGCGTTTCAACAATGATATATTAACCGTAGTTTTAAAATTGATACAGCTAGACGCATGATTTCCTCATTCAAATTAAGTGATATATTAAAGTGTTTCAACAATACAGCTAGACACATGATTTCCTCATTCATATTAAGTGATATATTAAAGTGTTTCAACAATGCATTAAAGATATATTCAACAATTGATTTTTAACATTCAAGTTTCAAGTTTCACTTTCACCTTTAACCCTTTTTACATTTTATGTAGTAAAAGATAAAGATAAAGATAAAAATAGTACCAAAAAAACGATATAATGACTTTAGGCATCGTCCAATATCACATAACACAAATATAAAAAAGGTACATCATATTTACCGTAACATTGGAGCACTTTGGTCAAGCATGGCCACATCTTGATTTTGAAAAACAATTTGTTCATGCGTTTGTGTGTTAATCGAATTCATATTTGCTAGCCTAATGATCAATTTGCTAGCCTAATGATCAATTTGCTCCCAAAGTTCATTTAATGGAAAATGTTAGGGTTATTAGACAAAAAAGTTACTAAAGTTTGCGAAAAAGTTCACCTAAGTTACTATTGTTTTTTTTCGTTACAAAGAGGTAACCAAAGTAAACGGGTTTAGTAATTGGGTTACTCAAAGATTAAAAAGTTACATAAATGTTACTGCGAGGGTGGGCTACCAGCTGATAGCCGGTTTCATGGCCACGTCAGCCATGTTACCGTTTGGGATTTTGTTTTTTTGGATTATTTAAGGGTAAAATACCCCACCAATAACACTTTTCCCCTTTTATTTCTTCCTCTCCAAAATAATTAGGGTTTAAAAAATCCATCTCCACTTAAATCCAATTATCTACAATTCAATAACAAAATGTCGATTCTTTGTGGCTGTGGTGAACTAGCAAAGTGTCGTACATCTTGGACACAAAACAACCCTGTACGAAGGTTTCTTGGTTGTCCTAACTTCATGGATCCAACAAGAAATTGTAACTACTTTAGGTGGGTTGATGGACCTTTACATAGTCCTTGGTATCAAGCAATCATGTATCAGCAACATGCTAATTTGGTCAATGCACAAGCTCAAATTGCTCAAAACTCAAGAACCGCATTCTACAATAGGGTTTTGATTGTTGTCATTGTTGTGATGTTTATTGCTAGGTTTATTTAGGTGATGATGTAGTGTTAGACTGTTGGGTTGTAAGTTATGTAATGGTTTCTTTTGGTAAGGGTATGTTATCTTTTGGTAAGGGTATTGTTTCTTTTGATAAGGGTCTGTTAGTATTGTAGTATGGGTAGGGGATGTTATCTTTTGTATCAGATGTAATCAAATGAAATGGCAAGAATGTAAGTGTTTTAACTATGTAATGAAATGAACTAGTTTACATATGAGTTGCAAAATTGGACTACATGAGGTAGTATGCATACTGCATACTGCAAATGTTAAAAAGAAATATGGCAAAATTGGATAAATGATACTAAATATGCATACTGCATATACATAACTTGCATTAACAGTTGATCAAAGTGTTTACATATGGCAAATTTACAAAATAGCCTCACAAGTGGCTTGCCATACAAAATTAGTGGCAGTTATACTGCATATCAAGTCAAGTTATACTGCATATCAGCAAGTTACCAAATATCCTAAAGTGGTTACATATCAAGTCATATGGCAGATGTACAAAATAGCCTCACAAGTGGCTAGCCATATTTAGTCAAACTTTTTGTGAGTCTACTCCAATGAAATTGCATCATCTGGAGTTAACCCTGGTCCAGGTGATGGTGGCTTGTGGAACTTTAGATGCTTGATCCTCTCAGATTCCCTCCTTATGAACACTGGTGGGGCTTGAACTTCTTCTTCCATGACTTGTTGTTCCTAAACTTCACTTGTTTCTATTGCTGCACTGCTTGATGCCTTTTTCCTTTCTTTAGTTTGCTGCAATTTGTATTGTGCAAGTCTTCTCACAAGTGGTTCCTGCATAGGCTCTTGTTCAACAACTGGTTCCTTTTCTGGTGCTTCAGCATGGATTCTACAATCTTCAGGTGTGATTCCAATGGGCCAAGCTGGAACAGGTAATCCCTGAATGTTCTGCAAATGTTAAAGACACAAATGTAACTAATGTAATAATCTTAATTTTATAAAACAAAAAACAAAAGAATTACTTACCCCTAACATGGCTTCTCCATCCACTGGATCCCAAGAAACTCCATAACCTAAAGGCTTCATTCCACCAGCATACCTGAATGATCTTGAACCATCTCCTTTTCCTCTGCACCTAACAATCTTTTCATTGATGGTCCTAAGCCTAGTGCTACTACTACCACCAGCTTCATCACTTGCATTTCCACCTCTAACTTGCACTGAACCACCACCTCTGATTCTCACACCCCCTCTCTGATTCACTCTTACTGGACTTTGTATCTCTGGTGGTGTCATCTCAAATCCCACTGGAGGTGTTGAAATTTCAACTGGTGCATACCCAATTATTGGTATCTCATCTGCATCACCTTCTACATTTGTAGAAGGTGTTTGTGCAGACTCTTCACAAGAAGCTGTTTGTGCAGTCTCATTTGTAGAAGGTGTTTGTGCATACCCTTTCTTTTTTCCACCCTTTGTTTGTGCAGACCCTTCTCTTTTGCATTTATACTTTTTAAGTACTAAAGCCACAATGTCCCTAACTTTTATACCAGGATTAATCAAAATCTTTTTTGCATAATTTCTTGCAATCCAGTTACTTGTTATCAGTGTACCATACTCATAAGACCTAGAACACACATGTTTATCAGTGAGTGTTTTGATTTGAAAAGACTTTTCTTTTTGCATCCAAGATGCCCACAACCTGAATGGACATTTCTTTTCTTTATCAACTCTTGAACATTTAGCCATGAGTCTCTTAGGGTTGTTAACCTCATAGTATAACTTGTACGCATTTGCTAATGCATAGAAATCAAGCATTCTCTTTAGTTGTTCAGGACCCTCAAATCTTTCACCTAACTGTGGTCTCATGGACTTCCATTTGATATCAGGATCATGGACAGGCCAGTGATCACCTAACTTATCTTCATCATCTTCAGGGTCAACATGCACTAATTTTTTTTCAGCAAAGTCATCTCTAGGCAACCCATTGAAAACACTTGTCAAAAAACTCTCATCAAACATCTTAGAGGCTTTTTTCTTAGGTGCAGGGTCTCTTTTCTTAGTCCTAGTAGCTAAGACTTCTTCCTCACCTTCAGAAAAATGGTCAATAGATGCAGTATCACTTTCAGTCTCACTACAATAATCATACACATTATAATCATCATCCTCTAAATCACTACCACTATCAGTCAAAGGCTCATCATTTCCTCCTACATTGTGCTCACTAGTTGTGGCATTCAGTTCAAACTCCTCATGTGAGGCATATATGTGCAACACATTGTCATTCTTAGCACCACATTGGAGACATTCATCAAAGTGACTATCAGATTTTATGGCTTTCAATCCTAAGTGAAACTCTAAGCAGGCACCAAATAAAACAGAGACTTCACAGGACTAGTAAATTCAGTTTGCAAAAGTTTTATAAAACGAGGTAAACCTAATGAAACAAGATCAACATTAGGTATTTCAGAAAGCATTTCATAGTCATATGAGAGAGGATTTCTTACAAACACCCCACCCCGATGATACTTTATCAAAAAAGATGAAGCTGGAGATTCCGATTCCATCTGAAACAATATAAAACAATAAAGATTGTTAATTTTGTTAAAAAACCCTAAATTTACAAAACCCTAATTATTTGTTACGATTAAACTATGACTGGATAACTTAAAAAAAGATTAATTAATGTCCAAAACTAACCTTTTTTGGGGTAGATGCAAACCCTAATAACACTTGATTAAATTAATTTGGATTGTTGTTTTTGAGAGAATATGTAATCGAAAAGGGGGAGTGATATGTTTTGTCGAGCGAAAATGAAATGAGATCTGATTTGGGGACCCTTTATAATAGTCAAACCCTAAGTCAAGATTATTAATAAAAAAAAGGAATAAAAAATGCCACGTTGGCAATGTAACCGGTATCACAAGGTTAAAACATTTTCAGTGACTTAAGTAACCGGTGACTAAACTTTGGTTACCTCTTTGTAATGAAAAAAACAATAGTAATTTAGGTGAACTTTTTTGCAAACTTTAGTAACTTTTTTGTCTAATAAGTGGGTCCCTGTCTGCAGTCATCAGGATGATGCCACGTGTAATAGGTCCACTTTTAGGTTACTTTTTAGGTCCATCTATCATTACTCAAAAAGAAAACATTACATCAAATGTGAAATACTAACTAACAACACACATTATTCGTCGCGTAAAACTTCTTGATACACGACATTTGAGGTATAGAATTATTCACATGCATTGTACTAATGTTTACTATTTATAATGAAAATATTATTCATCTATATTAGGGCTTTAACGACCAAAAAATATGCTCCACAAATAGATCGTTTTTTGTTATCCATATACATGCATGTACTAATATATTGTCATTGACTCTGTACACCAAAATAAATTATCCATAACAATCGTTAGAAATGCGTACCTTACAATGATCATCATATAATTTTCAATATTTTTTTTACGCAATCCACAAGAGTTACCAACAGACCCATAGCCATAGTAAGGAATAAACGTGGAAACCATCACATTCTTTTTATAGAATGATAGAAATATATTCTAATTGTCATTCATACTCAAAGTTCTATGTAAAAACAATTATTGAATATAACAATTGTCACTGGAATATAAGAAACTAAAACAATGAAAGAAATATATGTGAAAGAAATATACCACGTTAACAGATTGAATATAACAAATAAACCATCTTTGTGATTCCAACACAAGCCCAACAATAAACTTGTTTGATAGGTAACGAAACTAAGGAAAGAAATACATAGTTTATCTTTATTGTAAAACAAGATGTTTTACAAAAACCGAAAACATAAAATTTAATCTTCATCATTCTTACTTTGTTCAACCAAACAATAAACTCGTTTCCGACCAAGATTGATGGGTTGACTATTTTGCATTTCCATTTTTTTTCTTTTCCTGTAGTGAGATACGCACCTCTCTCCTCTCTTGGGGGTTGTTTATATAGGCAATAGGCAATGCTCAATTTGATTTTTCCCTCCTTGAACATTAGGGAAGGTGTTTGAAATCGAAAGGCAACATTAACTCATTAGCTCAATTAACTTGCGATAGTTTCTATGTTTGTATAGATGACTTCCCATCTTTACAATAAACTCATTAACTAATTAAAATTAACTTTCAACAAAAGCGTTTCAACAATGATATATTAACCGTAGTTTTAAAATTGATACATCTAGACGCATGATTTCCTCATTCAAATTAAGTGATATATTAAAGTGTTTCAACAATACAGCTAGACACATGATTTCCTCATTCATATTAAGTGATATATTAAAGTGTTTCAACAATGCATTAAAGATATATTCAACAATTGATTTTCAACATTCAAGTTTCAAGTTTCACTTTCACCTTTATCCCTTTTTACATTTTATGTAGTAAAAGATAAAGATAAAGATAAAGATAAAGATAAAAATAGTACCAAAAAAACGATATAATGACTTTAGGCATCGTCCAATATCACATAATACAAATATAAAAAAGGTACATCATATTTACCGTAACATTGGAGCACTTTGGTCAAGCATGGCCACATCTTGATTTTGCAAAACAATTGGTTCATGCGTTTGTGTGTTAATCGAATTCATATTTGCTAGCCTAATGATCAATTTGCTCCCAAAGTTCATTTAATGGAAAATGTTATGTATATATAGATTTCATGATATGAAGATTTTGTATATATAAGTTACCAAATTTTTATTTCACTTTTCCGCAAGTCAATATTTCACATTTTTAACTTACCATATATAAATTTTCCACTTTTTCATATATTGACTATTTCACATTCCAATGTTCACATTCCTAGCAGCAAATAATTATAGATATGCAATATTAAGGTAAGTGTTTCGTGTAATGTTCAAACATAAAACATGAAAATATCAAAATATTATTGCAAAAGGTAATAACTTGCGATAATTCAACTAAGTACAAACGCGGATTTGGTGATATAGTTTTTGATATTGTGGTAAGTGTTTTGTGTTACGCTGTCCTTTTGGATAGTATTTTGTTTAGTTACGGTGGTTCGATCAAAATTGGTACAATAATATACTCAGATGTGGCAATTATAGTTTTTGATAAAACTTTATTGGGTATTTTCTTTTATTCATAAATGCCTTGTTTTCAAAAAATGTAATTTGATGTCAAATGGATTTCGGACAATTACTACTATATTACAATTTTCAAATTTTCAAAAGAATAAATGTTTCCCCATTTTACAATTTATTGCAATTTCCAGTTACCAAAAATTTCAAAACTTTATAATTTCACAATTGTCAAACATTTCAAACTTTTCAATTTGTGATATAAAATACCGACATGCATAAAAATTCCAAAAGTCAGTTTTTTTTTTTTTAATTCCGTTGTGTAATTCTCGAAGTACCAAAAAAACCCAAATGCTTGTGCCTAGCGTTACGAATGTTTAGTTCTCATAAAAATCAGTTTGTGTTATGTTTGCAATCAACTTTTTGTGTTCCGTTACCTTTTTCACACGTATTTACTCCGCTGTGAGCTTTGTTAGTCTAAAATTTGGTATAGGCTGCTAATATTTAAAACGAACAAAAGTTATTGGCACACTAAAAATGAAAATGAAAAGACAAATTTACCCTTTATAATTATTATTCAAAAACAAACACTTCTCTATTTCCAGTCACCCTATTGTAACTTATTATTTCCGCTCGTCGTCCACCATCTCTTTACAAAAAATAAACCCTTCTTATTCATCCACGTACTATTGAGATCTTATTTGATGAGATGTGGCATTTGCAAATTGAACAAAGAGCATAAACCAAGAACATTATACACCAAGCATAGTCATTCACCGTAAACATTGATCATCACAAAAGCCGCAACCTTCTCTCTATAAGGGGCTAGCCATCTGATGATGCCATATAAGTCGATCTTAATTTTTTCTTCAAAATTATTTTAAAACCATCCCAGGAAACGTACATTGCCACTAGCCTAACATAATCCACCTTCAACAACCATCATAAAACTTACAAATAAATTAAAACAAAAGCTATCAGTGATAATGCATTAATGCCATAATTATAGTTTTTTACACTTTTAATCTAAATTTAAGTGTTAATGTTGCACGAACAATTTAAATCCTACTATATAGCTTGACCGCTAAACTAAAAACTATTTTGAAATGAGTCTCAGATAATACCTCAGAATTGACCTTCTTTTTGGACAAGTGTAACATGTTTATTCTTTAGGCTCACAGCAACGCGCGAACACGACTACCTTGTTCATAAGGAATTCCACCAAAGTCAGATGATTGTGTTTTATATGCTCAAAGAAAATAACGAATGAAAAAGAAACTCTTGAGTAAGAATACACCTAATGGTGTCTAAAAAGGCAGCTTCTCATAACAGCTTTAAATATTTTACATTTAACATGCTGATAAAAAAGGTTCATAAGAGAGATAAATACCTCACTAAGGTCTACCTATACACATTCTCTCTATTTGAAAGTTTTATGCATCTAGATAATATAACATAATTAAACCAGATTCAAATAAAGCACACCTCTACCGGAGTTCAACACCGCCGCATCCCGTTATCTGCTAAGCAGACCTATGCTGTACAAATACCATAACATATCCACTCAAATCATAACATATTTGTACAGTAAAAAAAACAAAAACCAATTGTACCCATGTAACAATCACACAACAAAAAGCACCGACACTACCTATCTTTTCTCAACATCGTCACACACTCATCACCATTATCACAAGCCAACGACAGCAACGATGGGATGGCGACATCAAAGAGAGCGACACGACAATGTATGTGTTTGTTTTGTGTGTTTAGTAACCAACCTCTCTTGAAACCCAAGAACCTCCCTAAAACCGCTTCATTATAAACAACCTCGAATGTGGAGGTGGCAAAGGATTCAAAGTATGGAGTTGGAGGCGACATATTTATAGGGTGGCGGCAGCAATTATAGAGGGTGGGTTTCTGTGTTTGGTTTAGGTTATAGAGAGAGATAGGGTTTCTGTGTTTCATTCTTTAAATTATATACACGATTGGCAAAAGACGCGGGTTACAACTGGTGAAAGGGTGTGGCTGAAGTTTATGCATCTTCTTTGATAAGTTTTACAAAGTCTTATTTCCTTACTCAGTGGCTCGAAAATTATTGTCATTTAAAGAATTCCTTTAATAAAAACTGAATTTTCAAAATTCCTTAAATAAAATCTGAATTTTATTTTTTTTCCACTTTCCACTATTTCACTTTGAATACTTTCCAAAGATTTCACTTTTCCACTATTTCACTTTTCCAACTATTGACTTTTTGACAATTTTTGTTTTTTATGTAGTTAAGATTTGATAAATTTACATCTTAAACAAACAACTATATTTGGAATCAAAGTATTCTTTCATTTCGATTTTTGCATACCAAATGCACCATTAATCTTTCCTCTTTGTACATAATAAACTTTTAAATTTTATTTTATATTAGTATTTTAAATTTTATTTTAACTATAAATTTCTTAAATGAATATAATTTTTCCCTCTTAAACCTACATAAAATTTAAATCACCTAAATTCAAATTCAAATCCAAATCCAACTCTTTTTTATAAACCAAACGCACCTTTAGTTTGTTGTGTTGTTATCCCATAAAGATGTGTGTTGTATGAAGGGTATAATTGGTTATTTAGTAATGTAAATTGAGTTTTAATTGATTTAATAATAAAATGAGTAGATTTGACAAATTTTACCGTTTTGATTGACTAAATATGACATTTAGGTGTTTAAGTTGACATCTAATTTTTAGAGAAATTCTCAAAATATTACAAAAATTAGGGTTGGGTCCATAATACGGTAAAAAAAAAACCCTCTTTCAGTTTTGGGCATTTGCGACTGCGTGACCTCACTCAATGTGCGATACATGTCCTCGCTCAATGTGCGAGACTTATTTATTATTAAAGTACATTGATATGTGGAGGTTTTCTCACAAATTCTTTTTTGTATTATTATTGAGAGTATTAAAAAACTGAAATACCCTCATCTTTTATATAAACACATGTTTCTCATAAATACTTCATCACCATCACTACCACCATCAGATCTGACCGACAAACCCGTTTTATGGCCTGGTACCTCTTGATTTTCTATTTTCTCACTCTATTTTTTATCAACGATTGCCATGTGAAAAGTCCTACATCCACTAAGAACATTTCTTCCTTTAAGCGTAGAATTTCAGATGCATCAAACTATTTATTCTAGAACAAGGGGTCGCACATGCCCAAAGTTGAAAGACTGTTATTTATTTATTTATTTATTTTTTGTTTTTTTACCATATTGTGAAAATTTTTGGAGAATTTTCTCCAACTTTTATACGCGTATACTAGTATTTAATATTTTTTTGAACAAAGCGTATATCTTAACTATATAAACTGGAAAAAATGTCAAAGTTGAATGTTGAATTTTTCAACAATTGTCAAATGTGAGAGAAATAGAATGTTGAAAGTTAAAACAATTAAGGAAATTTTAAAAAACTCACTTAATGCGGGTTAAAATGGAGGACCAAAAGTGGACGTAACAGTGCAAAATACGGATGATTTTTGCACTTAATAAACCACAAGGACGAAACGTGCAATTTGGCCAAACCATAAGGATGATTTTTGTAATTTACTCCAATACCTACTACTAAACCATCTTATACTAATCCAAAAGATATCACGACACGTTATATTCAGGTATTTTATTTTTATTGCCTTTCATAGTTTCATCTTTCACATATTTGTATATTAAGGCAATAAAAAAATGACTTTTAACCTTACGTCATTTGAAAGAAAATGAAGATTAGTCTTATTTTTCATATTAGTATCAAAATTCTCAAATGAAGAGCATCCTCATATGAGTAGATTGGCCTAGGATTCACGTGATCTGAAACAAAATTAGTACATGTGCACAATAAAGGTCTCACGTTATTTCAAGAAAACGCGACAATTAAAAGCACATCAACAAAATTGTTCGCTCACAAAATAAAAGCGTCTCGCAAAATTTGTTCACCGAATACAAATTACCACCAGTTACATAGCGTGTAATAGAGTATTTTTGTCGTCGCTACTAGACGCGAGCTTTACTTTACCACAATTGTTATTTGAGTCTTACAATGAAAAGAACACGCAAAAATATCGATCTATCTAAAATTGGCTACACAAAACCGTTATCTCTAAGCCTCGAAACAAGGTTTAAAGAACACGCAAAATAATTGATCTAACCGGAATTTGTCGAAGACTATATACCGCTGCCGCTAGGCGCGGATACTCGTCTAGTTTAATTCAAAACTGTAAAATATTTAATAGCTTCCTACCCTCTTTTCCCAAAATTCTATTTTCCCCCAAACAAGAAAACCAAAACTATAAAAAGTAAAAAACACAAGATCCAACGGTGGAGAATGAATTAAAAAACAATCCCATAAAACACATATGCAAAATGGTTAGAAGATCTGACAGACATAATAACACCATCACTTTCACTATCTCCATCTCCTCCTTCTCCTAGTTACTCACTTTTAACTTTGCTCTCTAAAAAAAACACACACAAAAACACACTCACTGTGTGTGTAAAATCCAAACATGATGCAACAACAACAACAACAACAACAGCATCAAAGGATAAGACAACAACAACAACTTATGCAACAATCCCTTTATCACCCTGGTCTTTTAACTCATCCTCATCCTCAAGTAATATATTGTTTTTTTCAAGATTTTGGTTTTATGGGTTAAGGTTTATGTTTTTGAGATGGGTTTTTGGTTAGGATTAATGGGTTGGAATCTTTTTTGGGTTTGGTGATGGTTTAAGGATAAAGTTTGTTGCTTTTTATTGGGGGTTTATGTAATGTAAAGTAAAGTATTGTTTCTAATATTAGTATTATGATTGCTTTTGTGGGAATTTGTATGTTTACTGTTTTATTAGGTTGTTGTAATGGGAATTCAGTTGACTTGATACTAGTTGCAATGTTGTTATAAATAATAATTTAGGAAAAAAATGTAGAGCACAAAAAGGTGGGCTTTACCCGGTTTGTGTCTGTGTGGCTATGGGCTCAAACCTCGTGGATTTGTCGGCCAAAAGGTTGGAAACCATGGTTATTCATCCCAAAAAAATGTACTTGTGTTAGAGGTTTTAGTCATTTTTTTTTACGTTTTCGTTAGATATTAATGAAAAGCGCGCCTATCTTTTTTAGTGGTTATGAGTGCTAAGTAATTTCTAGACATGAGTTCACTAAGATAAGTAGATACGCGAGTAGTATTAAGCAATGTGGAAGAAAATATATAATATGGTGATTCTGTTTTTTGTTAATAAGACACACATCATTTGCTTATGAATAATTTGATATTGGCATCTATATTTGGTGTTTCTATAGTACATCTCACGGTTACCTTTGGTATTACTATAATTGAAGATTCTTTGATTATGAAATGATTTAGTGGTTGAAAAAAACCTCCTCTTAGATGTTTATAGTTTCAAAAGGTATATATTTTCCGCCTTGATAGTTGGTCTTTCCCTTTCACTTGATGGCATTATAACATGATTTTACTGTTTTCACTCTCCGTCGTAGTAGCAAGTCATAATTTTGATTATTAGTTATTTACCTCAACTCTGTAATTAGTTTACATATAGTACATGAGCTAATATAAGATCATGCTAATCTTCCATCAAGATTCTTGCATATAAGTAAAGGAAAGATTTAGGATTTGCAATTCGGGTTAGTATCTTTTGACGGTTAGGATGACCAGTTAGAAGATTTGGGGTTGCGTGTAGTGTGATTGTCCATAATTATCATGCTAACATAGTAACATTCAGCAAGATTCTTGCATTTTATATAGGAGATGAAAATGGCAATAAGCTGAAGATGGTTTACCCGAACACCCCCTTAGTCTCTTTTGAGGATTAGGATGACCATTTAGCATTTAGATGTTCGGCAGCATGAACTGGTTTTGTCCATGTATTACTTCTTAGTATCCTTTTGCTTGTTTCCCACCTTCAGCATGCTCATTTTACTAAATTTCATTCCATTATTTGTAACAAGTTACAATTTACGGTATTCGCAGATAGAACCTATCTTGAGTGGAAATTTGCCTCCTGGATTCGATTCAGCTACGTGTCGCAGTGTGTGAGTGTCTTTTATTTCATTCCTTTTTCCCATCTTAGTATCATATATTGCTTGTTACTTTCATTAACTTGTTATCCGTATATGTTAGTCGATGCAGAACTGGCTTTTAGATAGGTTACTTTTAGCTTTTCTGTTATGCTGCACTACAATGTTTTTGCTTATGACATATCTCAAAGTTCAGAGTTTCAGACCATATTATTTGTTTAATTAAATAGCGACACACTTTCTAATTGTAATTCTAGTTTGGTACTAACATTTATAATGTGGGGCTTGATATAGGTATGTGGGGAACATCCACCCACAGGTCACGGAACCCCTACTTCAAGAAATTTTTTCAAGCACTGGTGCTCTTGAAGGATGCAAACTCATTAGAAAAGATAAAGTATGATTAATTCATCAATTTTCTCGAGCGTTATAAACCTCTGATTTTGTATAACTATATTGGTACTTCGTGTTTCATTCTTTATAACTAAGCAACTTAAATATTATTGTTGGGTTTCAGTCATCATATGGTTTTGTGGATTATTTTGATCGTCGTTTTGCTGCTCTTGCTATTGTGACTCTTAATGGAAGGCATTTGTAAGTAAAAAGCATCAAGATTGTCTATCTGTCGTCATTCATGAATTGCCTCTAAAAATACATATATATGCAGGTTTGGGCAGCCTATCAAAGTTAATTGGGCATACGCCAGTAGCCAGAGAGAAGATACATCAGGTTTGTTAATGTAATACTTTTGGGCAAGCTAATTTTGTTCAGTGATACCCTTCTGATGCCATTTGATTGGTTTTGCAGGGCATTTTAACATATTTGTAGGTGATCTAAGCCCTGAAGTTACTGATGCCACGTTGTTCGCTTGCTTCTCTGTGTACTCTACTTGCTCGTAAGTTTGAATGTCACATGATGTTTGAATGTGTCATGATTAACAATATACATTTCTACCCTTCTCATTTTCAACTGATTTGGTTTTGTTTGTTGGCAGTGATGCAAGAGTTATGTGGGACCAGAAAACAGGACGCTCTAGGGGATTTGGATTTGTTTCATTTCGGAACCAACAAGTAAGTGAAGGATATGTGGAACTAAAAAATTACCCCCTTCCATCACAACGCTAACTGCCATTTATTTCCGTTTTTCTTTTACAGGATGCCCAAAGTGCAATTAATGATTTGAATGGTAAGTGTGCTGCCTAATGCGACCTTTTAATTAATAAGCATTTCTAGGTCCTCAAACTGGACATGTTCTGGATTTTTTTTTCTTCTTTTTTTTTGTGTAATTATATGGAGTTTCTATTCTAGGAAAGTGGCTCGGGACCAGGCAAATTCGATGCAACTGGGCAGCAAAGGGTGCTGCATCAGATGACAAACCAAGGTCAGATACCAAAAGTGTTGTCGAATTGACAAATGGAACATCAGGTCAGCTTCCTATGAGATATGATAAATATGTTGTCTTATTGTTACATCCATTTACATATGCTTTTTATGTGTAGAAGATGGTCAAGAAAAGATAAATGAAGATGCTCCAGAAAATAATTCTCAATATACAACCGTTTATGTCGGTAATCTGGCTCCAGAGGTAAGAATATGAAAATCCAATTCAATAGTTTCATCGTTTTTATCGACGTGTTGCATACCACTAAATGAAAAAAGTATATTGTAGGTAACATCAGGCGATCTGCACTGTCATTTCCATGCTCTTGGTGCTGGTGTTATTGAAGACGTCCGCATACAACGAGACAAAGGTTTTGGTTTCATAAGATACACCTCCCATGCTGAGGCAGCTCGTGCTATTCAGTTAGGAAACGCTCGGTATCTCTATGGCAAGCCACTCAAGGTATATCACATGTCTTTTAAAAAAAATATATAAGAATCTTCTTATCATTGTATGGAAAATTGAATAAAAGGGTAAGCTACTACCCAAGGCCTTTGGTCTAGTGGTATGTGAGTTGCCCACAAACCTAGAGGTTGTGGGTTCAAGCCTCGCTGGAGGCATTTATGAGATAGGTGTGGAAAAAAAAATGCCGTTCTAAAAAAAAAAGGGTAAGCTACTATAGATTAAAGTTCATTTGGGTCATGTACTAAACTTTTTATCATTAAAGTCAGTTTTAATCTTTCAAAAGCAACAACCCATTAAAAATGTCTAGACTAGGCAAATCATCACATATATGTTTAAAAATATTACATATCCTTTTCATTGAATAATAACAAATCTTTTTTATAAATCGTTACCTTCCCGGTCTTCCAAGTGATGGTTTTTGACCCTTTAAAGTTATAAGGCCAAAGTAAAGTACATGCCTCTAAGCAATTTTACTCCGTTGTAGGTTACCTTTTGATGCAATTTTCCCTTCTTATAATGTTAGTGTGTATCTTATGAAAATCATAACAAGAATAAAGATATGGATTCGTGATTTTAATTTGCGGTTTTTGCTACACAGTGTTCATGGGGTAGCAAACCGACTCCCCCAGGAAGCAGCTCCACCCCTCTACCCCTGCCTGTTGCTGGAAATAATCTCGGATTTTCAGCCATGGACTTCACAGCTTACGAAAGACAACTGGCTCTTAGCAAAATGGCTGGTGTGCAAGCATTAATGCATCAGCAGATGGGTGGCGCTGCTGCTCAAGGGGCAGTATATGACGGTGGTTACCCAGGAATTCCCGCCACACAGGCCCCAGTGTACTACCAGTAATAAAACCTCAACACTGAGTCGTGTACACGACCAAACTTAGATAGGATTCTCGTTTCTTTCCTTTTTCTTTTAATGTTTGAAGTTATTATTTATTCAAATGCTTGTTTTCTCATTATTATTATATAACATTTGAGGATGTATATGGATATATGTACCATTTAAATGTAGTATTAATTTAAGAATGTGCTTAGTACATCATTGAGTTCAAGAATTATATAAAGCAAATCTTGAACATGACTCTAAACAAATTTTTTGCCCTTTTACTCCGGATTTTTTACAAAAATTACTATTCAGTATTTATCAAACCCAGTTTGTGATCTCGGGTGATACATTTTATCAAAAATATGACGTCAGATGATCATACGAGGGTTCATAGTTGAACCCATATCTATTATCGGCTAGATAACAAAAATCTCAGTAGACATCGGTCGACTGGTACAACTGGAAGATGCTTGTGAGCTACAATACTCGTCTGGTTTCTCATCCATGGATATCTGCCTGCTCCTACACTCTGGGCTACAAAACGACTTATCTCCCCTGTTGCAGAGAACATGATAATCGTCATGATCATCATTAACTTTATTTAAACCATACGGAAACTACTTAATACTATAAAGATTGTGATGTTACCTGTACATGTATATGTCTTTACCATGCAGTCTCTTGTTGCACAAGTGACATGAACTCAAAAAGCTGGAATCTTGACACACCTTCATATCATCATCACAAAATCTTGAAGGTGATATACTAAAAATGCAACCTTGTTCTCTAGTTTCCTTCGCCTTTTCACTACGGTAAACTCTAGTAAACGATTTGTTTGGTTTGTTAAAAGTCACAATCGTATACTCTTCTTCAAAACTATCTACTTGATCATCCGTATTCCAATCACCATCGCTTTGTGATTGACTCACTGGAATCGGGTCAGACTTCTTGGTTGGAATATGTTCAAGGGCTGCAACTATACCAAGTCCAATTCCACCCATATCACGGTTTATCATGCCTCTAGGTGACAAAACTTGGAACTCCAAAGGAGTTTTTGGACTAAAGTTTGCTTCCAAAACACGTGACTTGAGTCCGGGAGTGATCAATTCTACGATCACCGGACGTCGTTTCTTGTAACTCATGGCTGATTTACAAGAAATGGTGGATTTGGAAGGTTGAGTTTTTATAGAAATATAAGTTGGCAAAAACAAGAATGATGATTGGTGGAGTTGGTAAACTTAGCCCACTGCCCATGGTATATGTAGGTATACTTGACTTCAAATTATTGATGTTTGATTAATTATGTCTTTTACTTTTTTTGTTTGATTCTCTTAATCAGGTCGACGTGTCCGTATCTATAATACACAACTAAACTTATATAGAAAAGTAATGTCCTAAAAGAAAAGTTAAAACCATCGAAGCTTGATGAAATGGTTTATCGACATCCGTAAAATTATTGTCATAAAAAACATAGATTTTGTTGTTCTATTGCTAGTATTGTTTATTCTTGTCGAATAAAGTTTCAATGAGTATTGAAAATTTTCCGCAAAAATATGAAAAATCTTTAGAATGATTCTCATTGCTTAAAGATTTATAGAGACGAATATTTGATTTAAACTAGTATGAGATTTTCAGTTGTAATTTAACAGTTGGGAAGCTTTTGTTTATGTCGACTATTTTGTATAAGCAAGATAGTTCAACTAAAGAAATATTTGGGTTATAAGCATCATAGTATTTGGTTATTGCGTTTTGTGGTTGTCTTTTAGTTGATTGTATGGTGTCAATGGACATGGAAGGCTGCACTCAAAAGGGCAAATGTTGATCACTTTGTGTGAAAATGTGTTGATTTGAGTTATAACGAGTGTGGAAACCCGCGCGATGCAGCGGGATTGCTTTTGTTTGCCAAATTGCTATAAAGGACTTACTTTGCAGCGACACGTAAACCTTAGGGACTATTTTTGCCAACTTGGACTTACTTTGCAACGACACCTAAACCTCAGGGGCTATTTTTGCCAACTTGCAAAAGTTGGCATTTATTGCAAACAGTGTTTTGGGGGGCACTGTTGCCCGCTCAATAGTTAATATATATAACGAGTGTGGAAACCCGCGCGATGCAGCGGGATTGGCTTCAAAGGACTTATTTTGTAGCGACACTTAAACCTTAGGGACTAATTTTGCCAGGTTGCTATAGTTAGCAATTAATTCTACAGGACTTACCTTGCAACGCCCTTTAAACCTTAGGGGCTGTTTTTGCCAAGTTGTAAAACTTTGCATTTAATGTTTAGACTTACTTTGCAGCGCTACTTGAACTTCAGGGACTATTTCTGCCAAGTTAGGAAACTTTGCATTAAATGCTTGCTTTGCTTGGCTTGCTTTGCGTACATTATGTACGCTTTTTAGTATATTATACAAATGTACGTCATTTAATTGGAGGTATTCTTGTGTATTTTTTTTCTAGTATATTTTATTAATGTTATACTTTACTAGTTTACTTTTATTTACAAAATGTCAAGATCAATGGTGGATGTTTTTATGACCATATTAGATGTATAGTGATCATGACCGGATCGCCGTTAACTAGATTCCGACCAACACTTGTTAAGGTTTAAAGAGGTCAATCATTGTCGTGGGGCCTACATGGGACCCACTCGGATATTTTCATGTTTTGTATGAAAACGAGCACACTGAAAAGCTCGCCAATGGTTTGTAAATTAAAGGAGATCGTCCATTTGATCCTTTCTTTATTAAATTATGAGTAAGTTTCACTTTTTGTCCGTGTGGTTTGGCTAAAATATATGTTTGGTCCTCATCTTTTTGAAAATGCATCGAACATCTATATTTTGAACATTGGATTGCAAATACAGTCCTTTACCGATGTGAAACCGCCAAATTAACCCCTCCTCCCACAACCCCCCACCAACCAACTTTTTTTTTCTTTTTTTTTTATTAATAAATTTCAACAAATTAAAACACTACCATATGTTTATTAAAAAAAACACACAAACACAAACACAAAAAAAAAAAAATCTTGATTCTTCAAGATCCATCATCCCACCACAACCACCATCTAACAACACGATCAAAACGCAAAAAGAGTTTGATAGATGTGAAACACAGACACCATTTATGCGTTTACAGATCTATAAACATGCATGCAGCGTTTTCAATCTACACACACACACACACACACACCCGTTTTTTAGATCTACATACTTAAATGGCGGTGGCGTTTTAGATCTTAAATGGTTGTGGCGATGTTGTTTCTTGTATGCTTTATCTAAAAACACACACGATATTTGTGACAGACGACGGGTGATTTTGTTAGGTGGCGGGTGACAAGCGACAAGAAACAACAAGCGGTGAGTGATTGTGTAAGGCGGCCAGTGACATGCGACAAGAAACAAACAGGCGACAAGTGATTGGTAAGGCGTTGAATTAGGTTAAGGTTTTCATCAACTACCTAGAAAATTGATTAAAGATGATGAACTTTGTTTTATAAATCTAAAAATTTAATAAACATATCAGATTTTCAATTTAGAAAAAAGAAATATTCATGTAAATATTCAAGCGGAAGAAGACAAATGGTATTTTAGTCATTCAACATAGGCCAAGGACTGAATATGCAGGCTAAAGTTTAAAATAAGGACGTTCGCTGCATTTTTGAATAAAAGAAAACCAAACATGTAACATGGACAAATCACATAAACCGAAAATGCAATTTACTCTTAAATTATAAATTATGGAGTATATGTTAAATAAGTATTTTAATTTAGCTATTGTTAAGTTAGTTAAGTTGTTGCTCGAATATTTTGTTTATAAATATCAACAAGTATAATTGCCCGCGCGTTGCTGCGGGGCGGTTGTTTTTTTGTTAATTTCGATGACGTATTTTGAGTTTTGTGGTGTGTTATTTTTAAAGTATGGGTGTTGTTAGTAGTTTATTTGGGTTGGCCATTTTATCGGTGTTGGTAGTAGTTTATTTACGTAAAAACATGTTTTGTTAAAAATTATTTAGTAACAGATAATGATACAGCATTGTGCAACATCAAATGAGCAGACAAAAAAAAAAAAAAAAAAAAAAAAAGCAGCCTATGATAACTAAGATGCAAAATTGAGGCTGATATTCAATGCATGGCCATATCATATAGGTAAAAATTTGTGTAGAAAATACCTGTTGTACAAAGATGCAATTTGCTATGATGATCTACGATTGTAACACACTCCACAGAAGTTCCTTATTTTTTTTTTCTTTGCACGTTTGCTTTTGAAAGGGTTGTAAGTTACTTGGTTTTATGTAACAAAATTTTTGTAGTGATGAAGGTAAATCAAGAAACTTCTGCTAGTACGTATTTGGTAATTACGTGTATGATTTAGTACACTCTTAGTATACATTTGTATGGCCAAGATTGTATAGTACATGCATTTGTGTTGCAGTAAGTCAAAAAGGTTGCTTCATAGTGTATTAGAAAGTCATTAAAGTTAAAATTTAGTGCATAGTAAATCACTAAACTCCCTTGGGCCAATGGAAATATGCCAAGCTTACATCAAAAAGTATTAGAAAGTCATTAAGCTTAAATGCTCGTGTACAGTAAATTGGTAACCTCCTTTGAGCCAATGGAAATCTGCCAAGGTTGTATGTTATCACCGAGTGGGCCTTTTAAAACGTTAATGACAACCCATAGACCAATAATATGATGCTTTAACAAATTCATTAACCATTAAGAGTTCTATAATCTTGCAACCACTTTTCCATCTATATAATATATTATAACTAGCTAAAAGACCCGTGAAATTCACGGGTATTTAAAAGAGACGTAAAAAAAATAGCTATTAACTTGTGTATCTCGAAGTTAGATGTTAGAAAGAACCAAATTCGTATAAGCAATAACTTTCCAATTCATGTTTTGAGTTTTCAAACCCGTACACACACGAATTATTGATATGGTGTAACTTCATATACAAAAACATACTAATACACTTTAATATAAAAGTTCTCTTCACATCTTTAGCTCAGTATACTTTTGTAATTAAGTACATCGTCTTATACATAAGCATATTATTGTGAAAAAATAGATACTTTAAATAATACTTATAAACCTCGTGTATAAAACCGGGTTGTAAAGTAAAGTTTATTTATTCAAGTAGTGACACTTATAAACACTTCAACCCGTTCAACCATTCACCATATTATCATTCAAATTCTTATTCATCAATCATCATCACCAAACATTAACACAAGCAGTAGATACTTGAATTAAAAAAAAAAAAAAAAAAAAAAAAAAAAAAAAAAAAAAAACATTAAAGTAATGATGATCATCAAATCTTGTTGTAAATTCTAACCCTTGTGATAAAGGCTCTCTAGCTCCTTTTCTTTTGCTTTCAAAACAACTTCCTCCACAATTGGTATTCTTCTTGTGAGCATGATTGTTGTTCATAGGATGTTGTTTCTCGTAGTGTTTTAAGACATCGCGTTGTCGCGTCATGTATACCCGGTCGAGGCCTCCATGCCTTCATCCCTTATTCTCTTCTAAATCTCACCTCTTTCACTTTCCTCAATCTTTCTTGCACCAACCTCCTCTTCAACTCGATTGACTTGAGCTACAATAGGCTTTCTGAAAGTTCACTCAAAAAAAAAAAAAACAATACTTTTGCCAATCACTTTAATGTCACAATTGATATGTTTAGTTCCATAGATTCAACTTCAGATTTATATGATTATTTAAAGTAAATAATCACATTTGGGTTACTTCATAGTAGCTAAAAACATAACTGATTTATTATATCAATGAAATGAAACAATCCATATTATTCTAAAATAAGGTAATATAGTACCTTTTGGTGGAATATATTGTAGTGGAAAAGTTGTAGTCCCTTAAGTGTTGCACCACTAATTTTCATTATATTGTAGAGTGCTAGGCAAGCCAAAAAAAAATCAAGACCCTCTCGAATTAGGCAAGCCAAAAAAAATCACGACCCTCTCGAATTAGCTTTTTGAAAGCATATGCATATATAATAAGTGTCAAAGATCAAGGATGATCAGAACCCAAGGTTATAAATAGCGTGTCGTGACGGCATGACCAAGCCTCACGCCTTTGCGACTAAAAGGAAGCTTTTGGGTTTATGAGGCGTGGCATAAGGCGGCACAAAATATGAAATTATTTATATATTTATATCATATTTCATGTATATCGATTTTACAAAAAAGACGTGACATAAGGCGGCGAGGCGGTATGCTCAAGCCTCACGCCTTTGCGGAGCCTTTTAGAACTATGATCGGAACTTATGAAATAATGCATCCTATGGCTGACACAAATAAACTAAAATTTGGAACCTTATTTTCGAAGTCTCAGTTGGATACAGCTTCAAAACAAATATGGTTGGGTTCAAGACTAACTCATAAAATTAATATAGTTTTGGTACAAAACAATACATAAACATCCATTATCAAATCAAATAATTTTTTCAAACTTGTTTAGGATTACTACCTAATCCCATTTATCTACTTGTTGATTTTTAAAATAAATAGTTTAAATAAGCAACTCCATATGGTTGTTTGGGTTTCCTAACAATAATCATATCATATTGATCACATAACCACTCATACTTTTCCATACCAAGCCACTCATCACAGGTATTTTCAGTAGCTTAAGACATCGTCTCATTTCTTCATCACTTTGTGGAGCCACATTTGTTACACTCTAGCAGAGGTGGGTTCTAAGAATGCACTTTTGAGTCAAAGAACAACAAAGGCAACCAACTTTAGTCATATTTGTGTTATGTATGACAAACGTTTTTTCTGCTAGTAAAAACAATGGATTAGTATTAAATTAACTTTGAAATGACATGATGCATATATACTTGTCAATAGACTAATTATGTATTTTTCAAACTTTACTAATTATGTAACAGAAGTGCTTTCAAGTTTCAACCCATCCCGATCCATACCGAAAAGATACCCATTTGACATGTTCTACAACCTACCTGAAGTAGTCATTTTGCCATATCTAGAATTCTTCATGAAACACTTAGAGCAAGAGAAAAAAAGAGAAAGATTTACCATTATTTAGCTAAAACCCTTGTCGACATAAAACCTCTTGAACAGATTTATACGCAAGTTATTTTAAAAATTACTTAACTGTGACCAAATGCCTATTTACGCCAATAACATAAGAAAGTAATAAACAATGTGTGATATGATATCAAGCATTATTTTTATTAAATTTGCAGCACATCATTATTGATAAATTATGACATGAACTCAAATGATATCGTTGATTATAAAAACATGGAAGAATTGACTACTTACATCGACAACTTGCTAAGCAGAAACTTATCAGAAGCCATCCTTCAAATTCTTGTCAAATATTTGATTACCTCATCTAAATTCCAATCATCCAAGTATCCAACCTTCAAATTCTATTAAATTATGCCTTTCAAAAAAAAATCTATTAAAATATTTGATCATCTCATCAAAATTTCAAGCCAAAGAAAGGCAAACAAATATTTGATCATCTCATCAAAATTTCAAGCCAAACAACTATAGATCCGAATAATTGAAACGTATGGTCATAAACTGAGGAATTCCAATGGTCATTTTTTATAGTGATTACAAAACAAATTAATTTAGAGTTCTATTACCAATTGAATCGAAAAACAATATAATTTAATAGGAAAACAATAAACATCAATTTGAAATGAATTAGACATATAGCATCAAAAAAAAAAAAAAAAAAAACCGCAGGATATCAATACAATTAAGAGGTTGTAAACTTGGGATTATGTTGACATCATAGAATCAGTGGGATTTGAAGAGCAATTGTTCCTAGTTTCCATGTTTATCTTCGGTTTAGGGAAATTGAGAGGATGAAAACTTGGGATTATGAAGAGGGATTATGTGTGTGTTTTTGAATCGTCCTCAGTCAAATGAGAGGATGTAAATGAAACTGATGCATAGAAGGAGCGTTGCAATTATTTGTTGATTTGAAACTGCAGCTTTGAATGTTAAGAACAATTGCTAAAGAGTAGTACTTTACTAAAATATCTATGGCCTGAGCTTCAAGACACATCAGAGCATTAATTAGATGCTTGCTTAATTGGCGTACAAAACTTTATTTTATTAGATAGTATAGATAGATATAGATAGCAAGTATGTTCATTCTTTGTATCATCTTGGAAATGATTTTTAATTGTACTCTCTCTATTAAAAAAAGGCATGTTGATTTGTTAACATGTCTAATAGTTTAATAGATTGTCACTTATATTTATTAGTTTATTTTTATTAAAAAAAAAGCAAGAATCAAATCATTACAATATTAGAAAATTGAAAGGAACTTTTGTTTCGTGTACAATTTATTTATGGTAGTAACGGCGTCTAAAATTGACGTCGCAATCAAAGTAGCAGTATATAGCACACTAGCACTCTTACATGAAATCAATTGAAAACTAACGGCGTCAATATTCACAATATATCATTTATGGTAGTAACGTCGTCTAAATTGACATCGCATAAAGTTAGCGTTGTAAACGAATCGGACGAACACGAACGGAGCCGCGTTCATGTTCGTTCATTTAATTTTAACCGGAAAAATAAATGAACACGAGCACTTAAACGGACAAATTTTCTTGTTCATGTTCGTTTATTAATAAAATGAGTTGTTCATGTTCGTTTATGTTCGTTTATTAACATATTAAACGAATGCTAAACGATCGAACATAAACGAACATAGAGAAACAAACATAAACTTTATTAAATTATGCACAATATATATTGCTTTAAAAATATTGTTTTGTTTAAATAAACAAATCTTAAATCATACAATTAAAAGATATCATATACGAACATAAATAAATAAATGAACTTAAATGAACGTTAACAAACACATAATCGGACGTTCACGAACATATATAAACGGACACGGCTTTTGTTCATGTTCGTTCATTTAAATAAACGAACATAAAATATTGTCCATGTTCGTTCATTTAATAAATAAACGAACATAAACCAACTTTTTACCGAACGGTTCATGAAATGTTCACTGAACGTTCAGTTCATTTACAGCCCTACATAAAGTAGCACTCTCACATGAAAATATGAAATCAATTGAAAACTAACGTTGTCAGTATTCACAAAACATCCCCTTAAACTATGCAATAAGTTACGAAAACTACCTTTAACTTCTTGCTATTAACAATTTTTTAATACAACAAACTTTATTTATAAAAAAAACCCAGCTGCCTAGCGTAATTGGTCACCAGCTACCTTAGAAGCCTGGGACCAGCCATGTGATGTCTTGATCCAACAAAGGACGCGAGTTCGAATCCGTTCCGCAACATGGTTGGGTATTGGGTGGAGGTATTTCACAGACATCAAACATTTGTAGGGTAGGGTTGATAGATACCATTATGGTACACATGATTAAGGTGTCTCTGCCAATTTACACTTTTTTGATCCAACTTTATTTATCAAATATCTAACAAATTTTAATGATTTCTTTAGCTAAAAATATAGCAATGAAAAGGCATCTGGATTACAAATCTAGATTATGTGCGGAAATTTTAAGTAGGGACGTGCGAATTAATTTGGGCCGTCCATCTTTTTGACCAGATCATCATTCTTTTGACTAGATCTAGATATACACTTACACACGCTAACTTCACGGTACCAGCTGACCAATACAATTATTTTTTTTTAATTTTTTTTTTCCTTTTGAGCGATCCTTACTATTGTTGTCTTCTTTCATTTTTTTTGGATTTTTCTGAGCACTTTTTATTTTATTTTTATTATGAGACATACTGTGATATTAACGATATTATGAAAATGTGATATTAAAAACCCATGATTGTTACGTTGATATTATAAAACCAACCTTGATATTAAAGCTTTTGTACATGTAAAAATGAATCGTGATATTAAAAACCCATGATTGTTACGCTGATATTATGAAACCAACCTTGATATTAAGCTTTTTTACATGTAAAAATGAACCGTGATATTAAAAAACCCATGATTGTTACAGTGATATTATAAAACCAACCTTGATATTAAGTTCTTTTATATGTAAAAATGAACCGTGATATTAAAAACCCATGATTGTGACAGTGATATTAACAATTTTATTAAAAAAAAGAAAGTTTCTGTGATATCAAGATCTAATATTGATTTTTTTACAAAAGTCAAGATCTGATCTTGACTTTGTAAGTCAAGATCTGATCTTGACTTTGTAACTCAAGATCATATCTTGATTTTTGTAAAAAAGTAAAAAATAGACGTTAATATCACATTACCTTTAACTATGAAAACGATTATTTTTTTTAATTATTTTCAGCGATTCTTAATATTATATTGTCATCTTTATTTTTTTAATTTTTTTAAAAAGTTATTGTGATATTTTCGTACAATCTCTACTTAAAATCCAATCTCCACCCGATCCCTTCCATATATATATTTTCGCACAATCTCTACTTTTGCCAAAATCCTCACAATCTCTACTTATATTTATTAGTTTAATAGATTGTCACTTATATATATATTTCAAAATGCACCATTAACCTAACAAATAACTTTAAAAACTATCAAAAAGTTTTTTTTACACATACATTTAATAAAAAAATTACAAAAATTACCCTGAACTTCTTGCTATTTACAACTTTTTATATAACAAAGTTTATTTATCAAGCATCTAAAAAAAATCTAGCGATCTCTTTAAAATAAATATACCAACGAAAAAGCCTCTGGATTGCGAACAAAACGAGCACAATATTAATATGTTTTAACATACGTACGATTTTATAAAAAATGTTGAAGTTTAATATGTCTTTTTTTATAAGAAACTTTATTTATCATATCTAATAAATATGTAGCTACTTTTTCATAAAAAATGTACCGTTAAAAATATCTTTAAATTGGAAACACAATAGCCCAATATTGCAAGGCTTTTGAGTTATGTACGCTTTAATAAAAAAAATATTGAAGTTTGAAATATGCTTTTAAAAAAAAAAAAGAACTTTCAAAACACGCATTTATATATCTAATAACTTAAAAAAGTGCTTTTAAATTTGTTTAAAAAGAATCTTAATAAAATAAATCACGATAATTACTCCATAATTTTAGGTATTTACTTTTTTTACAACAAACTTTATTTATCAAATAACTAATAAATATTTAGCGATTTTCTTATAAAAGAAATATACCGTTGAAAATGTGTTAAAATTGCAAATAAAACGAGCCTAATATTGCAAAGCTTTTAACTAAACTACTGCATTTCTTCTTTATTTACTACAAATATAAGCTTTACGATTATGCACATTTGTAAATTGCGAATACCTTTATATTGACACATAAGATCCAAGCAGCTTATGGAACAGAACAACAACATATATGTCGAAAGATTTTTGTTACACATGTAATTTGTAATTTAAAATAATTCAATTATTGTTTACAAGACACTCGATACAAAACAGGTACCAAACACATGTGCAAGCACGAGTGGATTTGTTTGCGTCACAAATTTTATTCATGTCACCTAAGTCACTCAACTTCCCGGCCTTTTGAAGACGTCATTTTTTTAAATATCACTAGTAGTTAAAGCTTACTAACAGTTCTCAAGTATGTGATCCAACAATATAACGAAAAAATCTCAGCAACAACGCGCGAGCAATTCCACTTGTAAGAGAAAAGAAAGATAGACAACTATCACCCAAGAACTAAAAGAAGGAAGCATATATATCTAATTTACGATCATGTGAATGAACATTTCATTCAATCTAGCAGATAAAGTAGAGATTAACTTGAAGGAACTATAATCAAGTATAATTAAGGGCATATGCATTACTGCATATCTTCAAGGCTGTTCTTGCGTTTTAGGAGGCCGCGGGTGAGAATTGAAAACGAAGACTCACAGTAAAGGTTAAATGAAAAGTGTGTACATAAAATGTACGTACCTTAAGCATGATTGTATAATATGTTAGTTGATTTAACTTTTATTTGTGAGAAATCTATAAATCAAAGCCATAGACCGTCTTTGTTTTCATTCATATTTATAAAAAGTTTATGTAGTTTTATGCATCGAACATATAGTTTGGGCCCTAGTTTTGGGGGCTTAGGCAGTAGCACATTTCACCCATCTTCTAGTACGGTCATGTATATCATTTCAAAGATGCAAATTTGCGTATAATTATGTTGTTAGCTTTAAAAAAATGAAATAGTTCATCCAATCACATATGTGAATAAACAAACATTAAAATAACATACCATACTTTTGTTGATTGATAAAAACCTCGTGAAGTATTATGTCTATTAATCAAGAATATATAATGAAGGTTACATGAAAACCATAATGACTCTAAACCCATAACCGGGCTTGAGACTCTAATCTATCTTCTAATCCTTCAATTTGAGCGACGAAATCACGAAAGCTCAGATTGTTTAGACAACTAACAATTAAGGAGAACTAAATTAAAAAAACATTATGGCAATAAAAGCAACAATTTGTTGATAAAAAAATCTGGCGGCAAGCGAAAACAATTCTTCGAACGCATAAAAAACAAATAGAAGTAGTATCAAAAGCAAACAAGAAATTTATTGATGAAGATATCCGACGGAAAGCGGAGATTAACCTTTACCATGCTGCAACAACAAAAACAAAAGCAAAGCTTAGACATTTTTTAATTCTTTTACGGCAACCGGTTTCCGGCGGTGTATGACGGCATGTCTAGAGGTTGACGAAGGTGATTTTATCGGGGTTTTTTTGTATAATTGAAGAACGAAGAGAATGACATTAACTCCAAACGGTTAAAAGGTTATTGCCAAAACAGTATGCGGGTATGGTTTTGGCCGAAAATTGCATTTTTTTTTTTCAAATAGTGAAGGGATAAATGGTGGCGGCTAAGATTTGACCGGGCGACATAGAGGTAGCGCTCATGGTGGCCGACTAGGTCTTGAACTCAGACCCGCTCATAATACCATATTGATTGATGAAAATCCCCTAAAATATTATAGGGGCAATTCCATATTTACCCAACTTAAACATGATAATGCCATATTTACCCAAAACATGCTTTAAATGCATTATACATCATGCATTCAAAATTTGTATTTTGGGTATATATGACATTTTCATGTTTAGATTGAGTAAATATGAAATTATCCCAATATTATATTTATTAATCAAGCATACATAAAAGATGTTACATGAAAATCATATGACTCTAAACCCCAACTCATACAGCAAAGAAGGTAGCATAAAACGAGATCGAATATAGTAATTTTGAGAAGATCACATACTGCTTGCTACGACAGATAATTAATACTAGGTAGTTAATAAGCTTGTAAATTAAAGTACCATTAGTATGAGTGGTAATCGAGTCGTGTTTGTGTTGACCTATTCGAGTTCGCGGGTTATTATAACCTCTACCCAAAAACGACTTATTTATTAATCATGTCAAGAAACTCAACCTTAACCCAGACATGCATAACACGTGTAACCCATTTGTGACACGTTTAACCTGTTTAAGTAAATATGTCAAGCGGTGAATAAGGTTAGTGTTTTGTCAATTTAAGTAATTTAAATGCAAAAATGATATAAGGATCTAAAAAATGATAAAAATAACATATAAATAACTATTCAACAATTTCAATGATATCTGATTTATAATTGTAATTCACTCACATATTAAATACATAAAATTTTCTCTTTTATTGTAACTTATATATAAAGAATATTACACTGAAACGACACGCAAACGGGCAACAAGCTGCGCCGCTAGCCCTTTTTGAATAGCAAAACTTAGTCTTTTAAAAACTACATTCAGAGACCTTGGGGTCGTAACATTGCCATGCATAATCCGTTGGACTCTTTTGAGCAGCTCCACAGCCTCAGTTGCAAGGAAGCCAAATGTATCAAATGCAAAAGGTATAAACGCGTGTTGGTTATCAAGGCACGCTTTCTCGTGTTTGGTTACTTTGCACGAAGCGGCTTTCAAAGCAGCCTGACAAAATAAATTAATCTAAATCCAACGTAAAATCCAAGTTACAAACTGAAAATTTTAGAGGCTTATATACTTTAATTTTAGTGGCTTATATACTTAAACGGGTTAACGGTTTGACCTGTTTAATACTTACTCAACCCAAATACGACCCGTTTATTAAGCGGGTTAGACGGGTTAACCTGTTTCTGACCCAAACCTGTTTATCCTCAACTCAAACTTTTTTAACTTCGTGTCGGGTTCGTATCGTATATGATATTGTGGCGAGAATTGCCACCCCTAATCATTAGGCTGCATCTATCATTTAAAACATGAAAGCCATGCTTGGTTATGAGTGGAATCTGTTAAACGTTCCTTTCACTTACATAGAAATCATCTCAGGAATACTTAAAAGCTATTATGTGACAAGGATCCCACGTTACACTATAAATTATCACGTACGAAGTATATAATATCATTGTATTATACGGTTGATGGTCATGACTTACGTTAGGGTAGCAATTAATTTTTGTTACAACAGGCCAGGCGAACATGAAGATAAACATGTGTGGATTTAATCTGGTTGATCGTCAATTTAGAAATCTGTTAACCCGCTTGGCATGTTTACTTAAGGATTACACGAGCTACAAACATGTTACATCGACTTTATGATGATTTATATATAGGTTGTGGACGAGTTACAGTTGTACTAACCGACTACTACTAGAAAAAGTGCCAATAGCAATGAAAATTTTGCAACAACCAATAAGTCGTTGCTAAATTCACACATTAGCAACGGATATAACATGAAATCCATCAAAAATGGAATCTTCAGTTAGCAACGATTTTTAGTTACTAAATTCGTTGTTATTTTCTCAAAATTTGGTGGGAACATTGTCACACCCCCAAATTGGGTCGCAACAATAATGATAATCGGGGCGTGACTTTCATAGAAATAAAGTTGCAAGTTATATTGAACGCGTTCTATATGGGACGTTTTGAAAGGGGTAAATTCACGTTTAAGAAATCACAATTTCAACAACAAAGTTTTAAGTTACATGTCACACGTGAAAATAGTCACACTGAATGTACGATGGTAAGACAAACTTTTCAAAATGAGATGCCGTGCAAAAGACTCCGTGAATGACATCGAGATGTAATCCATGCTATTACCTGAAAAATACATGCTAAAATGGTCAACAATAATGTTGGTGAGTTCACAGGTTTAGTGTAAGATATAGGATTTCACAATCACACTAAACCATAATCACATGAGGCGTTCAAGTATTTTAGAGAGAGAGAGTTTTAGAGAGAGAAAAGGGAAGAGAGTTGGGAACTATGTGAAACAAAAAAAAAACGGTATTGAAGCTGCAACCCTCTACCTTGGGAGGTAGAGGGTATTTATAGTGTCTTACAAATAAACGCCACCTACGGGCTGTGGATCAGGCATACAGTGGGTAAAGACCCGTCCGTCCTCCACGGTGTTACTTAACAAACTACTTACTAACATAACTTGACTACGACTACGAGCTTTCTATCGAATACATATACTTGAGGTGACCGACTCTTTAACGACTGAATTTTCTAATTCCTAACAATCTCCCCCTAAGGGAGGTCACCTCAATTTACAATGAATACAAACAGATATTACATTAGATTGTTCTAGGATTCTTGATTAAGTTCTTTGCTCAGTAGCACGTAGTCTTTGATTCTTCATGTTCCGCATGTTTGGATCAATCAAGTGGAGGTCTTTAACTGATCCACGTGATGAAGAGTTTTGAGCCAGCATTGAGATCATCAGCAAACATGAATCTCTGACTCTTCCATTGTGGTGTTGGTATTATGTGATGTTGTGACATTTGGACCGACATGCTCACATTCTGGATCATGATATATTCTCATCAGAGTAGCGGAAGCTTTTACTGGTTCATGATATTTGCAGCAGCATAGCAGAAGCATGAAGTGAAAGTATCAGAGTCGTTGAAGCACTTATCATGATTTCTTTTGAGATGAATGTGTAGTGTGAGCATGCGGCTATGGATTGACCGCTTCATTCTGATCAGCTGCAAACGTCGGGGAATACCTGCATACAACAGTTAGCAATAAAGTGCACGAAAGTGTCTTTGATCACTTTCGTTGAATTGAGGTACACGGCCCACGGTTCCCCGTTGATCAGTACAAGTACTGCCTGTGATCAGGTAAAATTCCGAAGAATTTCCTTGACAGGGTTTCGCAGCTGCTCTAGCTGTTCTCAAACCGGAACGTCTCAAAGAAGACAACACAGAGTGAGTGAACCAGCGAATCGAGATTCACTGATTGATGAAAAGAGATTTGAAAAACAATCGTGTATCGCTCAATAGAAATTGTTTTTGCAATACAACGAAGGTTTTAATGAACATCAATTATCAATCATAAATACCTTTTATTTTTGAAATATTAGTGCACAGTCGATGTGCTAAAGAAAAGAGTTTTTAAGCACAACGACCGGTTTTTCAAAGGTATCCGTCAATTCATAACCTGAACCAGGATTGATTCAAAGATTGAATCGCCCCATTGTTTCTGTTCAGTTGTCACATGGTTGATCAATTGGATAGATCTCACATGCCACCCACCAGGAGCTTGTTTGATGTTGGCTCCAGAAGGCTTTCCATCTTCATTGTGAATATGTTAGCATATCACTCAGATGTTCTGGCAATACCACAAGGATAATGCGTAGGACTCATAAGATATAATCTCACTTTCCACATTGTGTGAAACAGAGAGTCTTCATTGACAGTGTCCTAAAGAGATTTATATGATGATCTCGTGGCTCTAGACTCAATTGTGCATATTTGGTTCCTATGCCGGAGACTAGGGAGAGGGTCTCCTTCTTCAATATCAACAAACTCTAAGAGAAAGTCGATAGATAATGTTGGTTCCCCGTGAGAATGAAACAAGTCCTTTTAAGAGGAACTTGAGTGGTTTGGGAAGTTGTAGTGCAGTGCGTCACTGGGTCCATGACGTCTTGTCTTCAATACCAGTGTTACCTTAGTAACCACCGGTAGCATATGAATTGAACCCGGTATCTGCCCTAAGGTTGAATTATCGGAGGGCTATTTATTTTCACCCTTTTTCATATTCAATTCTTTTTCATTCTTCAACCCCTTCAGTGCTTACCGAGACTTCATAACTAGAACCTTGTTGGGTTTATTCCAGTACTAGCTCTGTCTCAGTCCGCACTCTTCCCATATCTCACATTTCTCCTTTTTTCATCATACCTAAGGACTTTTACACTATCTAGTGGATTGTCCCTGGGTAGATCCCTCCGGTTCTGGCGGATCATGGGAACAGATACCTAACCTTATCATCCTTATATCACCATACATAAAGTAAAGTTGGTCGGTCTATTTGGTATTGTTCATCTGCCATTGGAACCAATTGAAAACCATTTGAAAATCAATTCAGATACTTGTGATATATTATCAAAGCATTTTGTACCTGAATGATTTTTGATATTTTTAGAAAAAGAGCTCCCCCTCAACATGTGCATCATATATTTGATATCGTTTTAGCACAAGGAGGCTAGAGGAAGAATTAACTTCTTTGATTACCATTTTCTAAAAGATATCATCATCACTTCCCTGATTAATTCAAGTAGATAAAGCATATTGGGGAAGGATGAGGTTTTCAAAAATTTGCTCCCCCTCAATATGTGCCTCAAGGTTTGAAAGAGTTTTGCACCTACTAGAGGGAACCTGCACTTAAAGATAAATCAATCACGTTTCAATTCTTAGTGGTTTTTAAAAGATGCTCCCCCTCAACATGTGCATGGAAAATTGAAATCGTTTGGCACATGTGGGGAGGAAAGCATGCAAAACACTTATGAAACCATTTATCGAATTATCAGTTTTAAATCCAATTTAAATCACAGATTCTACCCCGATCACATTGTTCAAATCCTTTGAGAGTTGTGATCTCTATTGATTTAGATTAAATTTTGAAAGCTTTTTGAGGAGAATAGTGACTTGCTTTTGAAAAAAAAACCTTTTAACTGATAAGAATCAGATTTTCAGACTTTAAACTCCATTGATTAAACATGCTTTTGAAAACATAACATTAGCAAATGTTTTGAATCAACTGTATAAAACATTATTCTTTTTGATTTTTCAACAATAAACTTTGCTCATTTAGGTGCCAATTGTTTGAAAAGTGACCTTTCAAAATAACCTTTTTAATTCGAATAAAATCATTCTCCCCCTCAATCAATGACACAAGTTGTTGATTGAGAGATAGAGATTTTGACAGAAGATAAGCACAAATGATTTACACGAATAATAGAGTACGAGGTATATTCAAAGCAATTTAGTTTTCATTAGATGGCAAATATTTTTCAGAAGAATCATTAGACGGAAAAATATTTGGAAAAAGAAACATTTGTCCTTTTGATGAAAAACATTTGTTTTAAGAATCAGAGCATGAGATTTGAAAAAAAAGATAAAGCATGGCTCTGTTCTTTACTTTTAAAACGGGTTACTGCCTGAAATGACAATAAACCACCATTTTTCTCCGCCCCATTTAAAAAAAAAAAAAAAAACTATGTACATTCGAAGAACATCTAAAGACCCGTGACATTCTTTGAATGTCAACACTAAGTCCGTAGATGATATCGAATAAGGAAAAACATGACAAAATAACAATATTTTTGGAATTTTTCAAGATTTTTTAATTTTTATGGATTTCTGAAAGTTTTATATTTTTCTCTTTGCTTTTTGTTGGTTTTATAATTTTGTATTTTGGTTTTTGAATAAATATATACAAAGATATGGATGAAGAAAGACCTTTTACTCATCTTCTTCCTCTTGAAGACGTTTAAGTGTTTCCGGTTGAAGACTCTTTAGCCCAAGTCGTGGGAGGATAAACTCAAAACGTTCTCTAGGAAGAGCTTTGGTGAAGATGTTTGCTAACTGGTATTCAGTCCTCACAAAATAAAGTTCCACCACACCGTTTTCAACTTGCTCCCTGATGAAATGATGTCGAATGTCGATGTGCTTTGCTCTTGAGTGTTGTACATTGTTGCATGAGAGAGCAATAACACTTTTATTATCACAATACAGAGGAATTTTGTTGAATACAAAGCCATAGTCAGATAATTGGGATCTCATCCATAGGATTTGAGCACAATAAGATGACATGGCTATGTATTCAGCCTCTGTAGAGGAAATAGAAGTACTCATTTGCTTCTTTGACGACCAGCTCACAAGCTTATCACCCAAAAACTGAGCACCTCCAGACGTACTTCGACGTGTATCTTGACACCCTGCATGATCAGCATCTGCATAGGCTGTTAGTGACATACCGATGTCCTTCGGGTACCAAAGTCCCATATTGATGGTTCCTTGGAGATACCGAAAGACCCGTTTAACCGCTTCAAGGTGCTTTTTGGTAGGCTTAGCCTGATATCTAGCACATATGCAAACAACAAACAAAATGTCTGGTCTACTGGCTGTGAGGCACATCAGGGATCCAATCATACTACGAAATTTCGTTTGGTCTACCATAATCCCTGAGTGGTCCTCATCCAGTTTAGTACGCTCTATCATGGGAGTGTCAACAGAGTCACAAGAATCAAATCCAAATTTCTTTAAAATCTCATTTGCATATTTAGATTGATTTATAAATATGCCTCCGGGACTTTGTAATATTTGTAATCCCAAGAAAAATGACATTTGTCCCATCGTTGACATTTGAAATTTGGAACCCATTTCATTTGAAAAACGGTCACATTCATTGGGGTCAGTCGAGGCAAAGATAATATCATCAACATAGATTTGAACGTGAATTAAATGTTTGCCTGACTTTCTAGTGAACAATGTCGGATCAACTGCTCCTTTGCTGAATCCAGTAGATAGAAGAAAGTTTGATAGCGTATCATACCATGCCCTTGGAGCTTGCTTCAATCCGTAAAGGGCCTTCTTCAAGCGATAAACATGAGTAGGATGCTATGGATTCACAAAACCTTCTGGTTGGCTGACGTATACGACTTCTTTAAGATCTCCGTTAAGAAAAGCCGTCTTTACATCCATCTGATAGACAATCATATTCTTACTTGCAGCATTAGCCAGGAAGATTCTGATTGCCTCGATGCGTGCAACTAGAGCAAATGATTCTTCAAAGTCAATATCCTCCTCTTGACGGTATCCTTTAGCAACCAATCGAGCCTTGTTCTTCAAAACATCACCATGCTCATCAAGCTTTACTTTGAAGATCCACTTTAGAGCAATGATCATGGCACAATCAGGAGAACGTACTAATTCCCATACATCTAGTCAATCAAACTCATGAATTTCATCTTGCATGGCATTGAACCAGCTGTCTTCATTCATGGCAGTTTTCACGTCTTTCGGTTCGATCTTAGAGAGTACGGAGTTGAAGAAGCACCATAAGGCATCGGTTGCAAGTTGTTTCCGTGTGGATACAGGACGAGAGAGGTTTCCAATGATATTGTCTAAAGGATGATCATGTGTCCATTTTCTAAGATGTTCGTGTGGTTGTTGTTGAGGAATTGAAGTAGCACAGTCTATATCTCCTGATGACGATGGTTCTGATGATGATTCAGGAGCAAATATGTTTTCAAAAGGTTCATCTTCTGGAGGAGCAAAAGGATTCTCTCCATCAAGGGTGCCAGAAACATTCCCATGATGTACACTCGATGATTGATGATTTGTTGATGAGACAGAGTGATCAGCAGCAGGTGCTTCTTGACTTAGTGTCATAGAAACTGAAGGGTTAACTTCATTGACAGGGATAGTAGCAGTCTCTGATGATGGAATTGACAGATCATTTGCAGTTGGCTCATAGTGTTCATCAAACATTGGATCAAACAGTTTCTTCAAGTCATCTTCTGAAGGAGGTACATAAGGAGTTGCTGGCGAGGAGTCGTAAACAAGAGTAGAACTGATGGGACTACATGATGATGCGGGTCCAGAACTGGGTTGTCCTGGAGCCATTGGACCGGTCAGCTCATCAAATGTAACGTGAATTGTTTCCATGATATTTCGGGTTCTTTTGTTGTAGATTCGGTATCCCTTTTTGTTTGGTGCATATCCTACAAATACTCCAATGTCCGCTTTAGCTTTAAGTTTGCCTAAGTCTTGGCCCTCATTAGTTGGATAACACAATGCACCAAACACACGAAGGAATGAGAGATTAGGTTTTCTTTTGTGGACAAGTTCATATGGATTTTTTCCATGAGCAGTGTGAATTAGGGATCTATTTTGAGTGTAGCATGCAGTGGCAATGGCTTCAGCCTAGAGAAACATTGGAACCTTTGAGTAAATCAGCATTGTTCTTGCGGCTTCCACAAGAGTTCGATTTCGTCTTTCAACTACACCGTTCTGTTGAGGAGTTCATGGAACACTTCTTTGATGACTGATTCCAACACTTTCATAAAACTCACTAAGTTGTTTATTAACAAACTCAGTTCCATTGTCTGTTCGGATGATTCTGACAGTTTTGTTAAGTCGAACCCGCAGCTGTTTGATAAGTTTGATGATGATATCTGGAGTTTCATCCTTTGTCCTTAAGAACTTAACCCAGGTGAATCGAGAGTAATCATCAACCACAACTAACACATATTTCTTCCCAAAGATATTCTGCACTCTCATGGGTCCACATAAATCCATGTGAATTATATGAAGAACTTCTGTAACTGAGTTTGTAGGTTTGGGTTTGTGGGCATATTTCTTGCTTTTTCCCAATTAGCATGCTGAACAAAGATGATCCTTTTCATACTTTAGTCTAGGTAAACCTACAACTAAGTCATTTCTGTAGATATCATTGATGGTGCCGAAGTTCAAGTGATTGAGACGACGATGCCATAACCATGACTTTGTTTTCGAAGCCTTTGACAACAAGCAAATTGGAGAAGACTTCATCATATCTTCGATAGAGATGGTGTATAGATTTGAACCACGTGTTCCTCTTAAAAGCTCTTTACCATCAAGTTCTCTAACGAAACAAGTATGTTTTCTGAAGGCCACTTCTAGATCAGAATTACAGAATTGACCGACAGAGAATAAGTTATGACCAATACCTTCTACGTAATATACCCTGGAGATCACACTATCTCCAACCACGTAATCTCCATAACCCATAATAGCACCAAAATGATCGTTTCCGAATCTTACAGTTCTGATGAATTTACTCACGAAGTTCATGAGCCGTGACCGGTCTCCAGTCATATGCTTGGAACAGCCTGAGTCCAGGTACCACAGAACGATTTGAACGATCTACAGTTGAACACAGACAAGAATGGATAACTGGATAATTGGGATCCCCATGCAAGAATGGGTTCCATATGGTTAGTAACAGTGATTGGAACACCCACATCAGAAGTAGAAGCAATGGAATCATTAGAAATAGATGCAGTGCTAGTGTCCATATTTGACCTATTCAAAGTATGTTCACTTCTTAAGGGAATAGTTCTACAGTAGGCATCCATTTTCTAGTGGGCATTGACTTAGCAACTTTAGGGAAAAACTCATTAACCTTACGCCCAGTAGGTATCCATTGATAACCTATATTACTAAATTTCCTTCCTGTGGGTTTCCACTATTTTCTAACTTTCTTTTGCCTTTGCCTTTTTGCCTTCTTAGTTTGAATTTTAACATTAACACTTTAAACTGGGCATTTAACAACATTAGACAAATCATTCACACCACATTCAAGATTAGTAACAGAAACCACGCAATCATCATTACATGTTTTGCCAAAAGTTGCAGAATTCGCATTAATTACAGTACGCTTAGAGCTAACACTAGAATCAACACGATTCGTCTTATTCAAATTCTCCCTAAGGTGGTCTTCTACTTTCTTCCACTGAGCATTCCTAGCATGCAAGGTCCTATCATTCTTTGTGTTGCCTTGAGGCTTTGACCTGCTTGCTTTGGTGTCACTCCTTACTCATGTAGATGGAATTGGAACATTAGTTGGTTTTGCTACTTTTTGCATTCCTGAACTAGAAGTGCAGGGATCTGAACTACTTGAAGGAACCTTAGTGTTCACTTTCTTAAAACTGGGCATAGAATGGTTTGTATGCTTGGCACTAGGCATAGAACAAGGCATCACAACTTTTCCTTTTGCACCTAAGGATTTAGGACATGTTGCTATTAAACATTCTAGCAGCTCTTGAGACCGTAGGCATTCTAGACTATCCTTAAGGTGAGCAAAATAGTTGTGAAACACAGGTTCATTATTCCTAAGATGAGGAGGAATGTATTTAACAGTCACAGTATATTTGCAGTCTGAGGATGACTTTGATGCAACATTCTCATTAAAGACAAGTGGCAGTTTCCCTTTTTCCTGATTCCTCAGATTCTCAATTTCTTTTTGTAAAGAAGTTATTTTTTCGTCGTTTTTGTCACGAGTGACTTTCATTGAATCATATAACTCTTTAAAGTGTCGTTTAACTTTTTCATTTTCTTCTAGAAAACTCTCGTTTTCTTTTTGTAAAACATTAACCAAGTTTTGAAGATGAAAAGTTTGAGAATACTGAGAATCTAAAGGAGGAGGCATTTGAGAGCCAGTCACATTGTTCTTTTCACCCTTTAATTGAGAGATTTGGGCTTTCAACTTTCTGATCATGTTACAATGAGCTTGAATCTGTTCGCCACGTTTGTTTATCTGAAAAACTGCATCAAACTCTGGAACATCTGAGGATGTCTTGATATTTGAGGTTTTGACATTTTCTTTAAGATGTTGATATTTTAGTTGCAAATCAAAATGTTCAACTTCTAGTTTAGAAAGATGTTTTACCAAATTATCGTGATCATCCTGATCAATTTTCTCATTTAGTTCTGAGTTTTTGTTTTCAAGCTCAATAACACGATCATGAGAAACTTTCAATGCAATAGATAATTCATGAAATCGAGAAGCAGTAATAGAGTGCTTAGTAACAGTATAAAACACATCTTGAGCAACACAACTCGAAATCAAATTCTCATTTAATATATGCAAGTTCTTCCTTTCAACTTCATTATATTTGAGTTCCTGTTCATAATCATTGACCTCAACAATCATAGCATCAAATTCCTTTTCCATTTCTTTGATATATGAATTTATTCCCTTTTGAAGACTCTCAAATTGACCTTTTAATTGTTTAAAGAAAGGCATAACCTCAGTTAAATAACATTCTTTAGTTTGCTCAAAACCCCTTTCCCCCTCAGTTATCTCTGTAGGTGTGATTCTCTTCTTACACGTTTTCTCAAAATCAACAAACATCTGATAAACAACATATAGGCTGATTAAGGTTTGCTATTAGTGGCAATAGATCTAGGAACTAGATGCATTGGTGTATTAGGAGGATACACAGTTGCTCGAGTCAATTTCCTACAAGGGGGATTCTTTCAACAAGATTTTTAGCTTTTTGCATATCCATATCTTTCTTCCAAAAAATCTGTTCTGGGGTTAATTGAGTTTGAGGCTTAAACATGTTAAGGGAGATCCAATTTTCCTTAGTGTAATCATGAGGTTTGATCGTGATGTTTTTCTCTTTACATGCAGAATTGTTAAGTTTCTTATCCATTTTCTCCCTAGTGACTTCATCTGATTTCTTATCTTCCTCGGTGCACTCAGCGCAACTAGGTTTCTGCCTAGGCTTAAGGATTTGATTACCATCATAAATTACTTTCTGAGCTTCTCTTGCTTTCTTACCATACTCAGGGTTGGGTTCCTTAATAATGGGAATACTATGCTTATCGATTAAAACTCTGTGCTTAGTGATCAAGTGAGCAGTCTGAATGGTATTCCCTTGTACGTACAACTTATTTTCAAGCTTGTTTTTCAAAGTTTTTAGATTGGAAAAATCATTCAAAAGTTTTGATTCCTTAGCATTGAATTCTTGCTTAAGCATTTTAACATTTTCTTGTAGTTCTTGTTTTTGCTTTGCAGTTTTAGAAAGCTTTTCTTGTAAGGAGTTTAACTCTTGTTTTAATACTTCTTCTCTAAAATTACTTTTTCGAATAATTGTACGCATTTGGTCATCCATTTCCTGCTCACGGGTGGTTAACTCAAACTTAGCACGTTGTTCATACATAGCAACTTGTTCTTTATAGGCATTCAGTTCAGAGATAATAGAATCATCAGGGGCACATGCGGTGTATTCATCAAAAGCATAGTCATCATTGACTGCAGAAGATGCATTACTTGGTACAACCTTACTTTCACTTTGCTTCACATATTGATCATATGGGACAATATTGCTATTACCCTCATCATCAATATCTGACTCATAAGTTTCAAGAGATTGTACTTTATTGTGCATATTTTGCTCATCAACATCATCATAAAGTTTTAATACCTCTGAGATGATTGATTCTTTGGATGGACCACCTTGCTTAGATGATGAGACCTTAGGAGAGACCATTGGAGAAATGCTAGCCATGAAAATTGTTTGTGCAGTAGGTTCATCATCGACGTCAGAGTCGTATGCATCACAGTCTGCAACTTGAAAGGCATTCTGATGATTATGACCTATCTCCTGAATTGGCTGCTCATCCACATCTGCATCATATGTCTTGGCATTGCCCTCAGCAAGAAACAACAACTCCTCTTCATCCAACGCTGCACCATTATCCAGAGCTTGCACGAGCAACATCTTGTCTCTGAAGTATTCTGCATTCTGTGGACGTTTTGGATATGTGCAGTTCCTAGCAATGTGTCCCTCACCACCACAGTTGTAGCATTTGACTGGCTTTGCTTGTCCTTGATTTGGATTCCTTCCACGATTCTGATTTGCTACATATCCTCTACTAACTCCACCTCTTCCCTGTTCATACTACCTTTCTTGAACTGGTTGCACCACAACCTTCCCATCTCTGACAGTAGCTTGATTGTGTGGATTGGATGCTGTTCTGAGGTTATTGTTGGTGTGTGGAAGAGAGTTCATGTTTTGACTAACCATAAGAGACAGTTGATTTATGAAGTTTTCCATGAGTGTGTTTGAGTCGGGAGGTTTATATGCTGGATCAGGGATGAGCTTGTAATTACCATTACCCATGGGTATGACTTGAGATGCTTTGGTGGTAATACCAACATTGGTGTAGAAAGCTGTAGAATCATTTGGTGAGCTTGATTCTCCCTGATTGGTGTAGAAAGCTGTAGAATCCTTTGGTAAGCATCACAGAGGTGACAAATTTGTGCCACTCGGGATTCATGTTGTTCACAAACTTTGAGTTCAGCTGAATGTTTGGCATAGTCATTTTGATGTTTCTCATATCATTCACAAGCTTATGGAATCTTACGTAGTGCTCATAGACACTCTCATCAGGTTTCATCTTGAAATGCTCAAATTCATCATACAGTTGTGATTCTATGTCTTCCTTGGTTAATTCAGAACCTGAGAGAAGCATCTTGACATTATCCCAGACTGCCTTGGCTTCAGTGTTGTGATTGATGAGCTTGTAGATATCCTTTGGAAGACCCTGAAGTATAATGTTGGAAGCCCTGATGTCAGCATCGAATCTCTTTTTCTCCTTATCATTGAGCTCATCATACGTCTTTGGTCTGTCTAATCCATAGATCATTGTTCCATCTGCAGCAGTATCAATTAAGTCTCTTATAGTCTCAACCTGATAAGGTCCTTCATCAATGGATTTGAGAATGTTGACGCCATTTTCGTTTCCAAGACAGTACAATCGGATTCGTTGAGCCCATGAGTCATAATCAGTTCTGTCAAGCATAGGTGGACGAGTATCTGATCCAGCTGCTTGAACGTCCTCAGCTACAGAAGAAACGATAGTAGGTACGATGTTTGACATGATTACAAGTTCTACGGGATTTTACTATTCCTTGATTAAACCGGGAAATTGATTCTTTCACGGGATTTTACTAAACCAAAAGAACAATCGTAAAAATGTAGCACGAAGAAGTAACAAGACACAATAGACAAATAGCTAAACAATCAACTCGCTTAGTTATCAACTCGCAAAACACCCAACTTGCTTAAAGAAACAAGTCGCTTAAAGAAACAAGTCGCTTAAAGAACCAACTCGCTTAATAGCCAAGTCGCATATAGAGACAACTCGCTTAATAGCAAGTCGCAAATAGAGACAACTCGCTTAACCACCAAGTCGCTTAAACTAACTCGCTAGCTGTACAACTCGCTTAATAGCCAAGTCGCTTTAGAACTCAAGTCGCTTAAAGAAACAACTCGCTTAGAACCCAAGTCGCTTAAAGAAACAACTCGCTTAGAATCCAAGTCGCCTAAAGAGTCAACTCGCTAAATTGCCAAGTTGCATATACCAACTCGCTTCCAATAACAAAGCAACTCGCTTCGAAGAAATAAAACTCCGAGACCCAACTCGCTTAGTACAACTTACACAAATAACCACTTAATCAATCAAAAACAACCAAACTACAATGATTTAAGCCTTCCAATTCAAAACATAAACACATATGATGATCCTAAACACAAAAGTACAAGCAAAATTCAAACTTTAACACTAGAATTTGTCCAAATGATTCAAACTCTCCATAACACTTAAAACCCCCAAAACCTTATGAAATCCACCAAAACAAAGAGCATGAAAGGTGAGTGATCAAACCATGGCTCTTGATACCAATTGTAAGATATAGGATTTCACAATCACACTAAACCATAATCACATGAGGCGTTCAAGTATTTTAGAGAGAGAGAGAGTTTTAGAGAGAGAAAGGGAAGAGAGTTGGGAACTATGTGAAACAAAGAAAAATGGTATAGAAGCTGCAACCCTCTACCTTGGGAGGTAGAGGGTATTTATAGTGTCTCACAAATAAACACCACCTACGGGCTGTGGATCAGGCATACAGTGGGTAAAGACCCGTCCGTCCTCCACAGTGTTTCTTAACAAACTACTTACTAACATAACTTGACTACGACTACGAGATTTCTATTGAATACATATACTTGAGGTGACCGACTCTTTAACGACTGAATTTTATAATTCCTAACATTTAGGTATGACCATAAGATTTCTACAACAATTGAATTCCAACTATGTTCATGAAAAGTATTACGATTGCACTAAGCTCATGACACCAAAGCCTTAACAAATAGTTCATGTATTCACTCCAAACAGGTGCTTTGCCAAAAAATTGTACGAAATCAAATGAAATGCGTCCGTTTGACCAGTTGGAGCGATCAACCCGAACGGGGGAGTTTCCCCCTCAATAGATCTATTCACAACATTCTCGTGTATGCATTTAGACACAAGTTAACAACAACAACATTTTCCGAAAATAGTTTTCGTTGTCTAAACTTCAATCTAATGTAACTTATTCTTTTAGATCCTTTTTATCCGTTCAAGCGACCACATTTGTGTTATAAAGTCTATTTTCTATTTATTTAGTCAAATGTTATCAAAACTTAACTTAATTTTTAGTTTTGAGCAAAATGGGACAGCCCTATATATTCATGTTCCAAAACCATATTTTCATACCTTCCAACACTTAAATCAACTCAATTACAACTCCAAAACTACCCTAATATCTTCCAAAATTTTTTCAATAATATAAGTAGGGACATAACAACATAATTAAGATGATAAAAGTCCAAGACATCTATTGGATTAAAAGTCTTCTTACTGCTGTTTATGTTAAAGATACTGCTGCTCAGACAAAGATACTGCTGCTAAAGAACTTCAATGAAAATATGCTAAGTGGTTAAGACTGCCACTGCAAAGATACTGCTGCTAGTAAAAAGTTAAGACTGTTGATGAAGTTATTGCTGCTAGAGTCAAACTTACAACTGTTAGGCTTAAGTTAGTACTGTTAGGCGTTTATGTTACAACTGCTTATGAGATATGTATGAGATAACTTTTGATACAAGATATGTATCAGATAAGTATAGAAAAGATTTGATATACTTAGGAAAGTATTGTAAGCTGTGTAGGACTTCTTGGTGTATAAAAGAAGGTCCTAGGGCATAGAGTTAGACATCATGATACATACAGAAACACACAGTCGTTTAGCTTCAAGGTTTTTTAATCCTAATAATTTTAGAGTATTCATATTACTATCATTAATAATATTGAGGCTTGTTTGTTGATTTGTGTTCATTGTGTTTACTGTTTCATTAAGCAATTCTTCTTAATATTAAAGATTAAATTTCACATAATCTTTAATACATTCATACACAGTTTCTATCATTAGTTGTGTTAGACTTATCGAATATAAATAGTCCTTTGTACAAGCTAAGGAAGAAGATCTAGTGTTACTGGGATCAACAAGCGGTATCAGAGCTTGTGATCTAGAAGCTATGATCTAGAAGATTTTGTCTTTGTATACAGGATCTAAACGTGGTGAGTTTGAGATCTGGAGGATGAGAATTAAACAGTACATCCAGATGATTGACTATTCACTATGAGAAGTCATAAAGAAGGGTAACACCTTGCCAAAAACAAAGATTATGGAAGGTGTTGAGATACCCTTACCTATTACATCTGCTGAAGATAAGGCTCAGAGAAGGTTGGAGGTGAAGGCTAGGAGTACTTTAATGATGGGTATTCCCAATGAACATCAGTTAAGGTTTAACTCTATTAAAGATGCCAAGTCATTGATGGAAGCTGTAGAGAAGAGATTTGGTGGGAATGATGCTACAAGAAAGACCAAAAGGAATCTCTTAAAGCAGCAATATGAGAACTTTACTGCTTGAAGCTCTGAGATGCTTGATGAAACTTTTAATAGGCTTCAAAAGCTTGTGTGTCAGTTAGAGATTTTGGGTGAAAAGCTATCACAAGAAGATGTTAATCAGAAGCTATTAAGAAGTTTGTCATCAGAATGGAACACACATGCTGTTGTGTGGAGGAATAAATCAGATCTGGATACTATAAGCATGGATGATCTCTACAACAAACTAAAGGTGTATGAACTAGAAGTTAAAGGGAAGTATAAATCAAGTTCAAGCACACAGAACATGGATTTTGTGTCCTCTTCAAATAACACCTCTAGTAGTCCTAAAGGAGTAGTTAATATTGCTCATGGAGTTTCTACTGCTAGCACTCAAGTTAATGCTGTTGATAACTTGAGTGATGTTGTTATTTGTTCATTCTTTGCTAGTCAACCAAACAGTACTCAACTTGCACATGAGGACTTGCAGCAAATTCATCCAGATGACTTAGGAGAGATGGATTTGAGATGGCAAATGGCCATGTTAACTATGAGGGCTAGAAGATTTTTAAAGCATACTGGAAGAAAGCTTAATGTCAATGGCAATGAGAACATTGACTTTGATAAGTCCAAAGTGGAGTGCTACAACTGCCACAAGAGGGCGCATTTTGCTAGAGAGTGCAAAGCTCCAAGAACTCAAGACTACAAGAACAAGGAGAGCTTAGGAAGGAGTGTGCCTGTAGAAACATCTAATTCCACAACCTTGGTGTTATGTGATGGTCTTGGTGGTTATGACTGGAGTGATCAGGCAGAGGAAGGACCTAACTATGCACTCATAGCTTTCTCATCTTCAAGCTCTGACTCAGAGGTATCGAATGATTCTATCTGTTCAAAATCTTTCTTACAAACTGTTGAATCTGGTAAATCTCAATAAATTATTAAAAGATTTTAAGAAATCTGAATTAATGGTTCTAGTTTATAAGGCAAGTTTAGAGTCACTAGAAGAAAAGCTTGAATTTTATAAAACAAATGAGTATATCTATGCAAAAAAGATTAAGGGCTTAGAGTTTGACATCCATGTAGGAGAAATAACTATTAGAGCACTTAGGAAGAAGCTTGAAATAGTTCAAAAGGAAAAAGATGGCATTCAACTAAATGTAGATAAACTTGAATATGCATCTAAAAGTGTCAACAAGATCATAGAGAGTCAGATTGTTGACAATTGCTTGAAAAGTTTAGGCTTTAATGCATTTCCACCTCCCTATACAGGAAAGTTTATGCCTCCAACACCTGACTTGTCTTTTACTGGTCTAGATGAGTTTGCTAATGAGCATGTAGTTGAGAATAGTAAAGTTAAGTATAGTGATGAAGAGCCTAAGATATATAGGAAGAATAATGATGCCCCAAGTATTGATGAATGAGTGTCAGATTGTGAGGAACATGATGTGTCTCAACGTAAAACTGAAATGAAAATAGTTAGGCCTAGTATTACTAAGAAAAAGTTTGTCAAAACTGCTAGGAAAACTGTTAACATGTTGAGCAACCTAGGGAAAACACTCACAGTCCCAAAGGCAAGTGACAGCTCAACGGAAATTCTAGTTCTAAAGCATGACGACGTCACGCCTAAACTCTGGAAGGCGTCACTCATAATTTCTACACCAGACGCCCAAGAACCAAGACTTAGACGACGTCCTTCATGAAGATTGACGACGTCACACATCTCAACTGACGCCGTCCCAACAATGAGTTGGTCTAAACGAAACCCTAATGACGGCTATCTGACGGCGTCACTAGCAAAAGGTGATGCCGTCGCACTTGTAAATCTATATATATAATTCGATTTTTCTGTATTTTAAGAGGTAGAACTTTGGAGAGCAAACCCTAATATAGTTGTAGTCTGACTTGGACAATATTCTAGGGTCCCATACCCTATTTTACATCACAAGATAAGTTTTTTTATCCAATTTATCATTATGTCTACCCCATGTTCAATTGTATGTGTGTATGTGTAGGTCCAAAGTTATGGATCTAAGTAGCCTTTATATGAATTATAGCAAACTTGAATAAATCCAAATTCACTATGTGAAGAACTCTTAACAAATCCTTAATGTGCTAATGTGGAAACTTTACACATTAAGTATGAAGAACACAATGATATGCTAACCTCGTATTTTCTATTGATTGCTCTGATCAATGGTTAAAGCTTACAACTCGTACCTTAACCTAATACATTAGGAATCATTTTATACACCAAGGAAACCCTAATTGACTACAAAACGTGTAGAAGGGTAAAGATATCTCTACGTGTACATATCATTCCCTAATATAACGATAACAAACTATTCTGTTTTATCATAAACGGAACTAACTACAAATACTAACCATTATTAACTTAGGTCTGCCAGACTTAACTTTGTACTGGCAGACTTAACAACGAATTCTAAGCCTACCAGACTTAACCTTTATACTACCAGAACTAATACTTAAACAGACTCAAACACACTTAAATCTGTTTTACAAATATAATTCCCTACAATATGCTTGCTTGTTTAACATAAGTAGCTAAATTATTCTTGTGTTTGCTTAGATCTATGAAACCTAGTTGTTGATTATTGTTAGGTTGTCTCTTGTCTTTATTGGTAGACGCTAGATTAAGGAAAACTGGATTTTTCTCTAATTGTTGCGAGCTTGAACGTCCTAAATAGCAAAAAAAGCCTTAGAGTGCACTTAGGCCATTCGTTGTGTTTATTGGGTGAATTGTAGCTTTAGGATAGTAGAGTATTCGGGGGAGATACCATTGTACTTGCCGATCCAGGGTAGTCTAGAGGAGAGTTGCAATTCATAGAACTAGGGAATTAGGCACCACCCTACGACCAAACGGAATACAACGCACCAATTAAGATAAAGGAAGTGACAATTCAACCGACCAATAAGAGATAACTAGGGAGTAAGAACATCTAAGTAAACACATCTTTAATCATCATACGAGCACACTTCAATTAGCATAATTTATCCATTAGTTAATTAGTTTAGTAATTAGTAAAAGTAGTAGAAATCGGTAGAAGTATCACCCCCCAATCTTATACCCCGAGATATTTACCTTTGCTTTCTAAAAAACCATAAAAAGACTAAAAAGAATCTCCCTCAACCCCACCTTCTCGTCATATATCTCTTTCTAGCATTCCTATTCCTCTAGAGAACGAAATCAATCCCCTGGGCTTATCACATAATACACTACAACGATTAGGTTCACTGCCTAGAGGGTTGAAAAACTTGCTCGTAGAAAAGGAAGTCTTCTCGACCCCGAACCTTGCTATCAAGATGATGTTTCTTAGTTTACGTTAATTAACTAAAAGTTATACGTAAAATGTACTCATGTAAACTTCGAAATAATTAATTTGAGTTTAGTATTAAATATTGACATGAAAAATAGCTGGTTGTCATAAACATTCTCTCTCTTTTTTAGTAATAACTTTCTGAAATTTTCGTTGCAAAAGTAGTATCAATGAAATTTTAATTTTTTCCAATCAAACTATCAATTATTAGCAATGAAATTGCAGATATAGCAATGAATTATTTGTTGCAAAAAATATTGATATTTTATTTGAACATTTATGAAAAAGCATACGTAGTGAACCTGTCTTTGTTCTTCTTGTTCTTTGAGCTTTCCTATGAGAAACCGTTTAAATGTTTCTCGCCCCGTTAGTGGCCACTTTGTTGGAATAACTCCTAAACATTAATTCAAGTGTTAGTGTTTCATATGTAATAGTTAGCTTAATATGGATTTTATGTTAGTAATCATGCCAAGGCTTATGTAGAAAGCCCATGAGCCTTGGCCCAAGTCCAATAAGGAAAGGAAGGGACTAGGAGTGTTGCCCTAGCTCCCTCTCCTATAAATACCTTGTAATAACCCTCACTTGAGGGTTGGTTGTTCAATTCATTCTCTTTCACTTGCATACACATAACCTTTCTCTATATTCCTACACATAGTGTTTGTGTGTGTTGTTCAACCGATCTCTTCTCTTATCTATTTCTACATATTGATGCTTGTGTTACTAATATGGTGACCTAACAGTGGTATCATTCGCCAAATAGTTGGGTGAATCGATCTTGTTTTTGTAGTAAGTTTCGGTCTTACGCGTAAAACTATATCAAACTTTGGTTCGCTTAAAAACTCATTTTTTACACTTTTCAATCCAAGATTCTTGTACTTTCAACGTTTTAAGGTGTTAAAATATCTGTTTTTGGCAAAAAGTTTCAAACTTTACGCGTAGATCTTTGTTTTTAAGCTTGGTTTCATACGCGTGTTCTTACTTACGCGTAAGGTGTTTAGAAGTTCTCATTCCTTACGCGTAAGCTAATCCTACGCGTAACTATTGCTGTTACGCGTATCTTTGGTGTTTTTACGCATAAGTGGTACTTGGTTTTTTCTGTGATTTCTACGCCTAAGGATTCTTCAACAACAAAGGTTCATTCGACTACAAAGATCCATTTAACAACACAAGTTTTCAACATGTCACAACCACCATACTCTAACTATTTTCCTTACACTTATCATCAACAACAACAACAACTAAGTCCACAACATCAACAATTTAATCATCAACAACAAATTTATCAACAACAATTTAATCAACAACATACTCCACAACTTGGAGAAATTCCACCACCACAAATGGTTCAACCACCACCTAGTCTTCAAGTACAACCTTACACAAACTTCTACAATCAACATCCATCCAGGAATACTATGAAGGAACCGACATGGTTTGGCAAGATGTGTGAAGCCTTAAGTAGCCAACAATCAATTCATGAAGCTGGGTCACTTGATAGACCTCCAATGCTTACTCCCGGAAATTATGATCAATGGGTGATAAGGTTCTTGAGGTTTTGTGATCTAAAGAAGCCACATGGAAAGTTTTTTAAGAAGGTCATTATGGAAGGTCCATTCCAGATGCCTACTGTTATCACACCTGCAGATCCAGATGCCAATCCACCAAGAGATGCTGTCACCAACATTGCAACTATCTCCGACCTCACTGGTGATGAACTTCTACACTTTGAAGCCGATGAACTACCAATGCAATACATCCTTTTGGGACTACCCATTCCGATCCTTCGAAGTGTTGATGCTCAAAAGATAGCTAAAGCAATGTGGGAACATATTCATCTTCTAATGGAAGGCACAACACTCAATCAGGAAGACATGGAATCCAAAATCTACTTGGCTTATGAACACTTCATGATTGAACCAGGAGAGACATTAGAGTCATATCATCATCGCTTTTCAGACATCATTAATGATTTGGACAAACACAACATCATCATGCCTCGAATTGCTGTCAACACTAAGTTCCTAAGTAGTCTTGGTCCGGAATGGGAGAAGTATGTCATTTTTCTCTGTCAAGCTAAGAACCTTCATCATGCTACATACGGATTGTTGTACGACTATTTGAAGCCTCACCAAAAAGAAGTTGACAAAGAAAGGACTATTCGTGGACTCCCGACTTCACAGACAATTCCTGATAATCAACAACTTGCTTTGTGGGCCCAAACCAATCTTCCTCCTCAAACAGCTCAGCAACCAGCTCCTCAACCAACTGCAACCATTACACCATATGATTAGTCACAAAAACAACCTCAACAAACTCAATTGGTTCCATACAACAACAACAATGCTCAAGCACTTTACAGTGAAGCTGATGAGGACTCTGCTGCTTTCGATGAATTGCAACAAGGATTTGTTATGATTGCTAAAGCCTTCGGTCGGTATACAAACAAATCCAACAATCGCATTCGTTACTCATCCAACACAAGGAATCAAGCTGTTGTGAACAATGGACGTGTTGAAGTTTAGAACCGTGGTTATGGTCGTCAGATGGGAGGAGGTCAAGGGTTTAATGCTATTGGAAGGAATAACCAGGGTGCTCCACAACAACAGAGAGCTCAAGTGGTTGAACAGGGGAATGCTCAGAATGGGGTTAATGGTCTTCGTTGTTATAACTGCAATGAAAAGGGTCATCTGGCTAATGCATGTCTTAAGACGAGGACAAGAGGCTGTGCTTATCACAAAGAGGCGTTGCTCTTGGCTCTTAAGGATGAAGCTGGTGGAACTCTTACAAATAAGGAACAGATCTTTATGGCAGATGCAGATTCTGATGATGATATGGAGGACTTGCAGGCTAATGCAGCAGTGATGTTGATGGCACAAATGCAAGATCTACACATGAGTGACACAGGCCCAGTGTATGACACTGATGGCTTGTCTCAAGTACCGGAACAAAATCTACTCATACCTGATCTGATATCTCCGCCAATTTCTCCATCCGACCAGGATCAGAGTGTTCAACATGAGCAATCCACATCTCATTCCGATGATTATCAAGTAGATCCTGTAGTTATATTTGACGATCAAGATGACCTTATGGTTAACATTGATAATCAAGTTGACTCCGTGATTATATTTGAGGATCTAAATAATGATCATGTTGAGAGTCACGTTGAACAAAATGAGCTTCGGTCTAATAGAGAAATTGAGCTCCTGACCTTAATTAAAGACCAACACTCTCGGTTGGAAATTTGCACGAAATTAAAAGAGATAAATGCACTGTTAATTAGGGATAATGAATGCTTAATTCGACAAATCAACTTTTTCAAAACTCAAGAAAAACGTGAAGAAGGTTTTGAAGTCTCTTTTGCTAAATCTCATCAAAACGAAAAATCATTAGAACGACAGATACGTGATCTAGCCGTTTCCAAGAATGCTTTGTTGTCTCAAATAGAACAACTGAAACATGAACATAAACAACAACTTAACGCTCTTACTTTGGAAACTCAAAAAACCAAGGCTGAGTTGTTAACCTGTCAAAAACAGTTCTCAGAGTACAAACAACATTCCACGAAACGAATAGATAACTATCTTGAAGAAATTGTCGACTTACAAACCAAAATCAAAGAGTTTCGAAATGTTGTTTATAAACATGGTGAGTCAATCACAACCATTCAAAAGTTTACTTTTAAACCCAATCCAAATGGATATGGACCAATACTTGCTGATTACAAACCTAAGTTTTCAAACAGAGCATTCAAACCAAATCCTGAATTTTACAGTGCAGAACATAGAATTGATGATTCAATTATGACTGTTGTTGAATATAATCGCATGAAGGAATTAGATGCAGATGACGAGAGTCGATCAAAAATGGAAAATGTCGTTTATAACAAACCATTTAACTATTCAAAAGCCGTTACTTTTGTCAAACAACAAGATACTTCTAACAAACCTTTTGTTATCAAACCAGTCTCTGAAGTTAGTCCCAAACACAATGGTGCACAAATTAATGGTCCTTTACCTTCACTTAGTGAAGTTAAAACAAAAGCCGAAAGTTGTCGCGTTATAAAATACTTTGACACTTTCTTATCTGACCTCAAAATTTTGGAATGTGAGATTGAATTTCATTCTGAAATAAAAGTTGAACATTTTCAATCGCCAATGGCACGAGAACACAGAGATATTCTTCAGAAACGACTTTTACCCCATGTCAAAAATTTAAAAACTTGTGCACTATATTGGGAAAGGAATTTTCACAAGGAACTTGGTCTCATGAAAATAGTTTTTGAGAAAACAGAAACATCGATTTCAAATACTAAACGTAAAAAGAAATTGTTGAGAAAAGATATTGATCGACTCTTGGAAGATGTTATCTGTGCTGACATCAATAATCTTATTTTATTACAATCTGTTGCATATGCATCTGATCATATCTCTGCTGATTCTGTTGATATTGTTGTGAATATTGATAATGTGCACCAGATAGAATCTTTAAAAGCTGAAAATCAACGACTGTTAAACGAACTTTCAAATTCAAAACGTCGTCTTCAATGGTGTCAAAAAGATTGTCAAAATTGTGAACTTGCTTTGCAAAACAAAATCCACCAGTTGAAATCAAAACCGGTTAATCCTAAAATTGAGCAACTGGATGATCAAAACGTGTCTTTGAAATGTCAAATATCAAAATATGAACAAGAACTTGCAAAAGTTAAAAATGAATATGGTGTCATATTTGATTTACTCAAACAGACTCGAAATGAAGCATCAAACGAACTTGATCATTATCTTGCACACACTAAAGAAGTCATGAATTTTGCTGGAAATCTTCGTTCTGAAAATCAAGATTTGGTGCACACTATCATTAAGTTAAGGGAAATGTTAGGAAAGTATGAACAAGTTCAGCCTAGCATCATTAAGAGAATTGCACCTGTAACACTTAGCAAACGTGAACCCAAAATGCCTACTGACAAAACACAAGATACTAATGTGTTTCCCTCTACTGAAACAGGAATAGTTGCCTCTTTTCCCAACGTCCGCACTTCACAGCCTAGGAGCAATACAAGGAAGAATAGAAAGTTGCGACCTAAGAAAAGATCAATAAAGAATGCTGAAGTAAAAGAACACCCTAGGATTTTGAATAAGACTCATGTTGCACCCACTTTAGATATTGCGTCTGACAAATGTAATGGAAAAAGTGTTGTAACGAATGCTAAACCTTTAAGTACTTTTGATATTCAATCTGATGCTTCTTGTGTTATTTGTCGTAAAAGTATGCTTTCTGATTGTCATGACAAATGTGTTGCTAGAGCTATCTTGTCTCGTTTACGGAATCCTAAGAATCGGAATACCTCTAGGCCCACTAATGCTTCTAAGTCTGTGCTTGGTAGACCGCCCTCCTTAGATTCTAAGAAACGCATTGACGTCCCTGTAGTTCCAGTTACACCTCCAAAGAATGTAGTACCACCTAGTGCATTCACTAAGACTAAAGCTCAGACTAGTTGGAGATGGCAGAAATGGATACATCATACACTAGGATTTAAATGGATGCCTAAAATCATTGATGTGTGTATTTCTACTATAACTGCTAAGGAACCCTCTAACTCATCGGGTTCCACATCTACCTCTATTCCATCTGTGTCGTCTGTGTGTAATGCAGGTGATACAGATCATCCTTTGGATTTTTGATAGCGGATGTTCCCGACACATGACAGGCAACCTTAAACTGTTATCAAACTTTATTGCAAAGTTCATTGGCACTGTCAGATTCGGTAATGATCACTTCGCAGCTATCATGGGCTACGGAGATTATATCAATGGCAATATTGAAATTAGCAGGGTTTACTATGTAGAAGGCCTCGGTCACAATCTTTTTTCAGTCGGTCAATTCTGTGATGGAGATTTGGAAGTTGCTTTTCGGGAGAAAACGTGTTTCATTCGTGATCTACAAGGAAACGATCTAATGTCTGGCTCTCGCAATTCTAGTCTATACACAATCTCAATGCAAGACATGGTTGCTTCATCTCCCATCTGTCTACTTTCAAAGGCAACATCAACAAAATCCTGGCTATGGCACCATCGTCTCTCACATTTAAACTTTCAAACCATCACCAACCTTGCTCGACACAAACTTGTTGAAGGTCTCCTGAGATTCCGATATTCCAAAGATCACCTATGCTCAGCTTGTGAACAAGGGAAAAGCACTCGTGCACATTTTCCTTCAAAGGTGGAACACAACTCTCAACATGTGCTTCATCTTCTTCACATGGGTTTGTGTGGCCCGATGCGCGTGGAAACGATTAATGGCAAACGCTACATCTTAGTAATTGTCGATGACTATTCACGATGGACTTGGGTTTACTTTCTTCGAAGTAAAGATCAAGCTCCACAGATGATCATCACCTTTCTCACGAAAATTCAAGTTCAGCTCCGGAACACCATCCGCAAATCAGAACAGACAAAGGAACTGAATTTGTTAACCAAAATCTTCGAGAATTTTATGAGAAAGTGGGAATTGAGCATCAGACATCTATTGCACGTACCCCAGAACAAAACGGAGTTGTTGAAAGACGATACCGAACGTTAGTGGAAGCTGCATGAACAATGTTAATCAATGCTAAACTTCCAGATTACTTGTGGGCAGAAGCTGTATCAACTGCATGCTATACTCAAAATCGTTCAATGATTACAAAACGTCACAACAAAACACCTTTTGAGCTTATCCATAACCATAAACCGAATCTCAAACACTTTCATGTATTTGGATCCCTTTGCTATCCGAATAATGATCGTGATGACTTTGGTAAGCTCAAAGCCAAAGCTGACATTGGAGTATTTATAGGATATTGTGAAAATTCTAAGGGTTTCCGGATCTGGAATCGTCGTACAAAGCAGGTTATGGAAACGATTCATGCTAATTTTGATGAACTTACAAAAATGGCTTCTGAGTATAACAGCTTGGAACCTGGTCACAACTGTTTAGACTTCCCTCAAACCCCATCATCAGCTGAACAAAGCCCCCAGCTTACACGTCAACAAATGGAAAGACTATTTGCTCCTCTGTTCAGTGACGATACTGATGAACATGCTCCAGGTGTATCCGATGTTTCCGCTGCTCAACCTGATCATACTCTTATACCTGATACACCTGCTACAACAACTACTGTTGAAGAAGCACCACCAGTTGACTCTACAACTACAATTGAACAAACTGCTTCCAAAGACGCTGAACCAGCTGATGATGTTCTTAATGAAGTACTCCCACCTGCAGATTTTAATCCAAATGCGTTCTTTAACCCGTTTGCCAATGAAACTGCTGCACCTGATGTCGCGGAATCATCAACAAACCATTTGAATCCTCAAAATCTGCATAATGTATATCAACATCAACCTTCCACACATCGTTGGACGAAAGACCATCCTCTAGAGAACATTATTGGCAACCCGAATCAACCAGTCATAACTAGACAACGTCTTCACACAGATGGTGAACATTGCATTTATGCTCTCACTGTCTGCCAATCTGAACCTAAAAACATTAAAGATGCAATGACAAAAGACAACTGGATTGAATCCATGCAAGAAGAACTCAACCAATTCAAACGTCTTGAAGTATGGGAACTGGTTGAAAGACCAACAGGGGTCTACGTCATTGGTCTCAAATGGATTTGGAAGAACAAATTGGATGTTGAAGGGAACGTAATCAGTAACAAGTCACGTCTGGTGGCTAAAGGTTATAGACAGGAAGAGGGTATTGACTTTGAAGAATCATTTGCTCCGGTTGCTCGTCTTGAGGCTGTTCGGATTTTTCTCGCGTTCGCGGCTCATATGAACATAACGGTCTTTCAGATGGACGTCAAAACTGCTTTTCTGAATGGACAACTGAAAGAAACGGTTTATGTCAGCCAGCCAGAAGGATTCGTTGATCCCGAGTTCCCGAACAATGTCTACAAACTGAACAAAGGTCTGTATGGTCTCAAACAAGCTCCTCGGGCGTGGTACGATAAGTTATCATCCTTCCTCATTGCCAATAAATTCACCAAAGGTTCGGTCGATCCTACACTTTTCATATAATATCACGGGGCTCACATCTTAATCGTTCAAATCTATGTGGATGACATCATTTTTGGGTCAACACATTTAAAATACTCAAATGCTTTTGCAAAATTAATGACAAAACATTTTGAAATGTCAATGATGGGTGAACTCACATTCTTTCTAGGAATGAAAGTTCATCAATCACCCCGTGGTATTTTCTTGAGTCAGTCCAAATATGCCCTTGAACTGTTAAACAAATTTGGAATGCAAAACTGTGACACCTATGCCACACCAATGGCTCACACCAAGAAGCTAGACGCTGATTTACATGGGAAATTGGTGGACCCTACCACATACCGTAGTATTATTGGGTCTCTTATGTATCTAACAACTAGCAGGTCTGATATTGTTTTTGCTGTATATCTTTGCTCCCGTTATCAGTCGAGACCAACTGAAACCCACCTCTCTGAGGCAAAAAGAATCCTCCGATACATCAAGGGAACCATTAACTTGGGGATCTGGTATCCGAAGGATTCTGGTTTTAAACTAATAGCATTTTCAGACGCTGATCACGCAGGATGCTTAGATTCACAGAAAAGTACTTCAGGATCATTACAATTTCTTGGTGATAAACTGGTGTCATGGCAATCGAAGAAGCAGGATTGTACATCGATCTCCTCAACAGAAGCAGAATATGTAGCCATGTCGGCGTGTTGTGCTCAAGTCATTTGGATGAGAACACAACACAAGGACTATGGTTACGTATTTGACAGAATCCCGATGTACTGCGAAAATCGGAGTGCTATTGCGATCTCGTGCAATTCAGTTCAACATTCGAAATCAAAGCACATCGATCTTCGATATCATTTCATCAAGGACCACGTGAAATAGGGTACTGTTGAATTATACTTTGTGGGTACAGAATACCAACTGGCAGATCTCCTCACCAAAGCCTTAGCTCCTGCTAGGTTTAATGAGTTGGTCCACCGGATTGGTATGCGGTGTTTGACTCAAGAGGAACTGGATGAACTCTTAAAACATTCTTAAAAACCAGTCAAACACCAAAACCTCTTTTGTAAATATTTTTCAAAAACAAAATACAAAATTATAAAATCAGATAAAACAACAAAAATATTCTTCTATCTATATTTCTTTAACATGGCAAGTACAATTCTTCCGCCAACACTCAAATCTTTCAAAATTTAGTATTTTTTCGATCAAGTGTTGAGGGGGAGAAAATAAATATTCTTAAAGTTCAATAAAACCTTGTACTTGCATGTTATCTTATCCCGGTTGTTTCTTTAATTAATGGTGGTCACATTTCTGGTTCTCTGACACTCCTCGGACTATAATTTATAAACTTTCATTATTTCTTAAGTCAAGGGGGAGTGTCGTCAATTTTCTTTCCAAATATCACTCGTTTGGTAACCAAAATGGAAGTTAAAGGCATTGGTTGTAAATGGCAAAGGTGGAGGGACTAAAACTGTCAAAAGCTTAAAGTTATTTTTAATAAAACATCCCACCTAACATTTACTCTTCACATTTAATACTTTACCAAACCAAATCCTACGCCTAATATTCGTTCCACTAATCCGTGTTTTGGATCATCATCTTTTAAGTGTTTTTGTGTTCTTAACATGATTATAAACAATGGTTTTGAATCGTTTTGAAAAACAACGGTTAGATTTTAACCTAGGGACGATTTTCTGTTCTACGCATAAGCGTATGAACACATAATCATGTTTGTGTGTTTGTGGTTAAAATTATAGTGTCAAAACGTTTCTATAACATCAATGAAACTATTTTTATCCTCAAAACTCACCCAGAAACATGAATTGAATGATTTCTAAAAACTAGGATTTATGCGTGGATTTGGGTATTTTCGTGTATGAGTGTTTCTGGTTAATTAGATGGTTAGAAGATGTTGTATACACGTTTAATTGATCATATCCATACTCAGAACTCACCTAATAACATCTATTATGATAGTATTAAATCTTAGGGTTTATGTTCATACGGTTTGGGTGTTTTTGATTCATGACATGTTTGATGTTAAAACTTGGATAAAACAACTCATAAGGCTCCTTAGACTTCCCAGAATCATTTTGGTACAAATCCTATGGCTAGATAACTTAGGCGTAATCTTGAAACTTAGGGTTTAGGTTTACGCGTAAGTCTTATTACGCGTAACTGTTATATGAGTAGTCATGATTTGATCTGAAAACAATTGAATGTAGATGTTAATGATTGTGTTATGACAAATTTATTTCAGGTCTTCCACGTTTGAAAAATTCAGAATCAAGGTTTCTAGCAAACTACGCATAAGGATCACCTTACGCATAGAATGTTATGCGTAAGAGCAATCTTACGCGTAACTATTACGCGTAAGGTTCTACATAAGGGACTACGCGTATCCTGTGAAGGATATGCGTGAACAGTGACCTCTACGCATAAGGTTGACTCTTACAAGTAAGCCTTACGCGTAAGGTTTATATACGCCTACGCGTAAGCTCTACGCATAAGGTCCCCTTTTCCTACACGTAATACTTCTTATGCGTAAGTCAAGAACCTACGCATAAGCTTGCATTTACGCGTATACCATTCCTGTTTACGCATAAGCTGCCATTTCTACGCCTAAGCCTTGTTTTAACCTTAATTATGAATTCTTACGCGTGCAAACTTGTAAATAAATAAATCATGACGCCACGTAACCAATAATGTCACTATAAGCTTAAATGTTTAACAAGTTATGAATAATAAGTGAAAATATGGACTTTAAAACTTAAAGTTAATCAACTCACAAAACTTATCACGACGTCATTGGACTATTGGACAAACAAGTGACATTGGACTCGTAACAATCATCGACATATCACATTCAATAATTAGACAATATAACCATCTGTTGACTAACATAATGTCTTTCGATATGTTGGTTCTTTTGGATAAATATCTTTCAGATCACGATATGGACGCTCAAATGCAGAATGTGGATGCACCAAATGTTCTCACCATTGCTGATATCTTGCCTAATGGCTATCCGATGAAGATTGGAAAGAAAAATCTTCGTGTTGACTTTGAAACTCTCACCTGCTCAGAGTCCTCTTGCTTAATTGCTGTGGATATTCTGAAGAATCATCCCTATCAGAACATGCTCTCCAATTCTGCTACAGTGCCTGAGATCTATATTCACCAGTTCAGGACTACAATGCAAAAGATCAAAGGACAAAACGCTGTGATGGTGACTCTCAATGACAAACAAATCACCATCACACCTGCTGATTTAAGGGCTGTTCTCCTCATTCCGGTCATGGAGCCAACCGAACTCAATGCCACACCAACTGAAGAGACTGCTCTACAATTCCTGATCGATATTGGTTATGACGAAGCTTCAGGAGTAATCACTAAGCATTTACATGTGGATCTTAAGAATATTCCTCAACCCTGGAGAACACTCTACATCATCATCACCAAATCTGTTTCCGGTCGTGACAGTGGCTATGAGCATCCCAAGCTCATGGAACTGCAAATTTTTTGGGCTTTGGTCAACATGAAGCATATCAAAGTTGAAGCTCTGATATGGGACGACATGATGACATTCCTCAAAAAGCTTGGCTCAAAGATCCCTTATATCAGATATACAAAACTGTTGATCCAAAGAGCACTTGGGTATAACCCTGATATCCCCAAGAGACTCAATGACCCCAATAATCACGACATGTTGTATGAACCTACTCTAACAGTCAGATTTAAGGAGTTAACAACAAAGAAACAAGGTGCTGTGTTGCCGGATCACCTTCTCTCTGATGAAATCAAACAGCTTTATTCATACAAAAGGTATCTGGTAGCAGTTGATGAAGGTAAAGTTGGTTTTCTCGATGACAAGTCTTCTGGTACACCTATTAGGAAAACCAGAAGAGGCAGTGCAGGAAGTGTTGCAAGCACTGAGAGTCAACGAAAGTTCCCTAAGAGGAAACCTCCACTCAAAAGGAAAGTTCCATCTAAGGAAGCTGTTCCTATTCCCATTCCCAAGTCTGAACCGCAAAGAAAGCTAGTCGATGAAGACTCAGAAAACACTGATACGGATGAAGAAGTTTTCTACTCTGAAACTCCAAACGTTGAAACTGAGAAAGTAGCAAAACCTCCAAGTACCAAAGGTGACAAGGGAAAGACTCCGGTGCTTGAGCAAGAAGAAGAAGAAAGTTCCGATGAAGAGCAACTTGACAAAGATTACAGGAAAAAGGTGAAAAATTTGAGTCTCCAACACGTTGCTGAACAATTTAAACAACAACAAATTCGTGGCCCTGGAGGGTCAAGTGGTGCACTAACTACACCAGATCCTGATGCGGTTAATCAACCCGATAAGGGAACTGGTACCACCACCCACGATCCACAACAACAACGACTGGAGGAGACCATCACCTATGATCTTAAAGAACCAGAAAAGGAAAAGTCTGAGAAAGAAAAGACTGATAAAGAGGCTGCAGCTCATGCCAAAGCAGAGGAAGAGGCCAGGATTCAGGCTGAAGAAAAGGCTAAAACTGGACAAGATGACGAAGTAAACTATGATGATTATCTTCTCAACAGTCCAACTCATTCCAAGGAGAAAACTTCGGAACCTCCTAAGGACCCTGAACCTCCTCATGACTCTTCATCATCAAATTCATCCTCTCACTCTTCACCACCACCATCCAGAAGATCAACCAAATCCACATCCAAATCTGTAAAGAAGCCAATAGACTCTTGGACTTCTCGGGCAAAGACAAGGATCGTTAAAGCTGTCAAGCAGGTCAGGAAGAAAGACATGCTTTACAGAAATCTGAATTTTCTCGCTGACCAGGTTCAGTATCTTCATGACGAGAATGACAAGATGTCAGCTGCAAGGGAGTACATCCAGAAGTTCATGGAACGTGATCCTCAAGGGGAAATGAACGAGATGATCAAAGGTTACACTCACAAGTTCCTTCTTGACATCGTTCTTGGAATTACAAGGGAGATGTTTACCAAACAACTCTATCCGAATCTATTGGATTTGGCCAAGCAAACTATGAGATCAACACCTATGCAAGTAAACATCAATACAGTTGATCCCATAATATTCTCAGATGTTGAATTGGTTTCCAGGCTGGTATCTCAAATGTCGAAATGATCCGAAACATTTGCTTCTTATGAAGGTAAATTGTTTGAAGCATTGCTGGAATACCAACTTAAATCAGCATGCAGAGAAGAAGCTGAAAGGCCTAAGCGTCCAAGAGACGATGAAGATAAGGATAAAGATAAAGAGCCTAAACGCCCGAAGAAAACTGGTGAATCATCCTCCATGCAACCTCCACCCCAAAGGACTCCAGCTCAACAACGATCTCCTACACGTTCTTCTACTGAAAAACCTTAGGACTCTGAGTTACCACCCCAAACAGAGAAAACCGGTGATCACTTTGAGTACACTGGTGGCGACGATGAGGAAGTCCTTGAGCCCCAACAAAAACCCACCTCTCCCGCTTCAACAACAAAGAAACCATCATCCTCATCAAAGCCAAAGAGGAAGAAGAAGACGCCACAGGCTGATGTCATCTCATGGCTAGACGAAGATGACACCGAGTTTAAATGGTTTTCTAAACTTGTTGATGCCACTCCCGCTCCAACTGATGATCCAGATATGGTAGAAGGTAGTACGTTGGAGCATGCTAAGTTTCTGCAAGAGAAGTTCCGTGTGAAGAAGATGATGAAACCAGAGTTGAAACGAATCACGAATGAAGCATTTCAACTACTCAAAGACAGCTCGGAAAGTGCTATTGAAGTTGAATATCACCTTGATAATATAGCACGAGCCATGTCTAACAACATTGATTGGCTCAACCCTGAAGCAAACATCGACTTCACCAAAAGTGACAATCCTCCATACTACACCGACTGGTCTAAACCTCTACCAACAATTGGCCAACCAGATCAACCTAGGATTCCATTTCGCTATTTCTTCAACAAAGATTTGGAATTTCTTCTACACGGTAGCGATGGTACAAAGAAATATGCTACATCACTTACACTTCCGTTCCCGGTAGCCATATACTCCAATTGCATAGCCATCGAAGAAAAGGCTACCCACATGTTTTCCAACAGCGTGGAACAGTATGACATTGATGCAATGTACGGGATTCATCATTGACCAGAACGCCGACGAATCTACTACAAGAGCTGCCAGGTTCGAAAGTCTCTACATGAAGTGTTCAGTGATAAAGGGATCATGGCTGTTAAGCATGTCACCCTTTCGTGTAAATGGGATTACACCTTTCTCAAGACTATCGTGGTCAAAAGACAAGATGAAAGGGACTATGAATTCTGTGAAGCGGACTCTCAGAACTTGTCTCTCAACGACATTGAAGATCTGTATCTTGCTAAAGTACAGGGAAGAATGAGACATTTCTCGACTGAAATTCAAAGTGAATACATCAAGTCCTTACTCATCTTCATCAGAAGCATAGTGATCCAAGAACGTATAGAAGATTTACAGCTTGTTGTTGAATCCTATCAGACCCGTGTCAACTTCACCAGACCTCAGCTAGAAATACCTGACATCAACCATCTCTCACAATACACTCTCATCAGCAAACCATTCGGAGTAGTTTACCGCAGTGAACTACATCGCAACTGCTTGATGGTGTGTAGAGATCTTCACAAGTTTGGGGATCACACATTGAAGATGGTGAGGGACGGTTTGGCTTATAGGTTGAAGGAGATACATGAAGGAATTGGTTCTCCAAAGCGATGGAATTCTAAGGATAGACGGGATGTGAAGAGGATCATCACTCAGATAGATGAAAGGTTGTACAGAAGGGACCAGTTCAGAACACTAGAGAGCTTTGTAGGTGGTCGTCCCAGGATTTCTCTCACCGGCTATCAACGCCCTGATCACATTCCTGGAAAGATTGATGGACTTCCTGGTACCCCTTAAAATGCTTCTATTTCATATTATTTTGGATGTGTGATTTTATATTGACAATGGCTTGTGCACAAATAACAGTGTACAACCCGTTCTTGTAATGAAAGGACCCTGTGGTACGCTTCAGTGCCACAATCCTTATACAAGGAGCGAAAGCTTCTTACTTTTGAGTAAAACCTATCAAACCTTTCAATTTTAAAAGGTTTTGCTCAAAAGAACAAGTACTTCCCCTTATGATTTTTTAAACCTCAACTGTTTATATCACTTGTTGAGGGGGAGTACTTGACTTATAAAAACTTTGTTCACAAATTGTTCTTTGTGTAATCTTCCCACAAAACTCAAAATGGTCATATTTATTATCAACATTTCTTCAAAAATAACATTTATATGCCATTTTTTAGGGGGAGAAAATTATGTGATAAGAAATATGTTGTGAAACAACTATTGAATCCTCGTGTGAAAAGACTTCAACCCATGAATTGAGGGGATCTGAACAGTCATACATTGAAAAGATTTGTCTTCCAAAGACTTATCCAAGTAAATTGTACCTATTCGAGAAGCTCTTGATAGACATGAAATTTGACGGGTTTGACTACCTTTCGAGGTTTGTCCACACCTTCAAGGTAGTTATTAGAGCTAGTTGTCACCTAAAATCTGACAATGTAACTCGTTAACTATGCAACGTAACCGTGTCCCTCGGGGAATTGTCTATCTTGAGTCGATCAATTCAAAAGTGCGCACTCTTTTCTCACCGTGCAGATTTCTGTCTAAACACTTAAGCATGTGTGGAGGGGGAGTATTTCTGCAAATGATCAAACTCTTACAGTGGTACAAAATGCTTTTCAATCATAACCACTTTGAGAGATTTTCAAGAAAATGGTTTTATGGCAACATAGGTTAGTCATGGAGTTATAAGGTGACTAGGGTTAGGTATAACCGTCCTATGATCCGCCAGAGCCGGAGGGATCTACCCAAGGACATCATAAATAGTTAGTACTTAGAAGTCCTCAGGTATGATTATAAAAAGGAGAAAATGAGAATCGGAGAAAGAAGGAGTTGAAGAATTAAAAAGAAAAGCAAAGAAAAGGGTGAAAACAAATAGCCCTCCAGATTATTCAACTTAGGGCAGACACCGGGTTCAATTCATATGCTACTGGTTGTCACTTGATGACGCCGGTATTGAAGATTAAAAGTCGTCATGGACCCAGTGACGCGTGCACTAAACCTTCTTAGCCACTCAAGTTTCTCCCGAAAGAAGCTTGTTTCATTCTCACAGGGAACCCTACGTAAACTATCGGCTTTCTCTTAGAGATTACTGGTATTGAAGAAGGAGACCCTCTCCCTAGTCTCCGCTCAGGAAAACCAAAATGCACTATTGAGTCTAGAGCCACGAGATTCATCAAAAGGTCTCTTAGGTACACTTGACATTTCATCGCTTGTTGTTCAACAATAAGAACAACAGTGGTACGTTATTGAGTCCTTCACAGATCTTAGCAATCTGTCGAGAACATTTATGAGAGGTTCACAACTGTGATCCTCAGTGATTGAATGGAAACTCCTGCCAGGGTCAACATCAAACAGCCCTGACAGCAGGTCGCTTCGATAACTCCTCGTGGATTACGCTTAGTGGTCTCAAACGGTCTACAGTCGTGAGGTGATGCTTCGGTGTACCTCAGCGACTCATCTGAACCGTAGGTGTACTTCGGTACATCGTGATATCTCACTTGTGGGACTCCGGTTCAGGAACGGCCTTTGTGAGAATTAGAGTTGTGTTTTCACACTATGTTGTTAACACTCTCGAAGTTCAAACTTGTAAGTGCCGGAATCCGCTTATTACTAACCTTTCCTATGTTTACTTCTTATGGAAGCTCTGGAGCGGGTTGATCATGCAGATTCTCCACATGCTCATACCAACAACATCACTTATGAAAGTTCTCTCATAATCAAAGGCAACACAAGTCAGAATGATTCTTCGTCAACAAAGAATCTACCAAGTATAAAGACTTAAAGAACTTCATCAACTGTAATCCAACATTAAAGAGCGTATGAGCATGTTGGAGAGAGACATGGAGACACTGGAGCAGCGAAGCAGACCTGATGCAGATTACCACAACATACTATCACTTTCAAAGAACAAAGAACTAAAGAACAAAGAAAATGAAGACGTCAAAGCATAATACTTCAAAAGAAATAATTTCTCTACACTGGGGAGATTGTTCGAATCAAGACACTTCTTCTCACAAGAAAGAAGAATGTCAGAAGACGTCAAAGCTACTATTACATCAACACCTACAACGTTTATCATTCATTCATTCATCACTAACAATTAGGGGGAGATTGTTGGAATCACTTCTAAACATTAATTCAAGTGTTAGTGATTCATTTGTAATAGTTAGCTTAATATGGCTTTTATGTTAGTAATCATGCCAAGGCTTATGTAGAAAGCCCATGAGCCTTGGCCCAAGTCCAATAAGGAAAGGAAGGGACTAGGAGTGTTGCCCTAGCTCCCTCTCCTATAAATACCTTGTAATAACCCTCACTTGAGGGTTGGTTGTTCAATTCATTCTCTTTCACTTGCATACGCATAACCTTTCTCTATATTCCTACGCATAGTGTTTGTGTGTGTTGTTCAACCGATCTCTTCTCTTATCTATTTCTACATATTGATTCTTGTGTTACTAATATGCTGACCTAACACACTTCTTTAGCTTGTATCCATGTGTACATTTTCTCCATGAGAGCCTTCGTATGTGGTTGGGAGATCTGTAGAGAGAAACTGGCTTCAAGTTTGTAGACCGTGTAGAAAACCAGAGATACATTGGTCTTCATGTAACCCAGTATCTGCAAAGTGTCATCAATGTATCTGGTAACAAAGGCTCTCGTATTTTCTCCTTCCTTTTGTTTGATGTTGTGTATAGCCAGGTGGGTCTTTGTATACCCTTTCTGCTGACTAAAGTGAGAACAAAACTTAGCCTTCAGATAATCAAAGCTTACAATACTCCCTGCCTTTTGCCCGTTCCACTATATTCGAGCAGAGTCTCAAAGTGTGTGTGTGAACATGTGGCATGCTACAAGCAGTTCCCACTTCTAAATCCTTATAACCCATTCAAACAGGTTGTTGGGAATAATACTAACAGTTACCACTGATAAGCTTGTGGAAGACACTGCTGAAGAATGCACTAGCAGTGGAAACACATTACCACTGCTAGTACATATTATTACCACTGCTATTAGGATAATTGTTATGTATTCATGTATAGATAAGTATAGAAAAGATCTTGTGTATATTCACTATTGATAGCATTATACTTATCTGGTAAAGGACTGCTTGTGCTATAAAAGGAGGTCCTAGGTCATTGTTCTACGGACGTAGGCTTCAAGGTGTAACCCTAGTGATAAGCAAGATCACTCGTATTATTCTTAATAATATTGAAGCTTTGTGTTATACTGTTTTCACTTACATTACATCATACAATCCATATTCTGAGTATTACTAAGTATATTCCGCGTACTTATTAATATAATTCAAAGTATCACTAACACAAGGTGTGTGTTTAGATCCATCAAGTGGTATCAGAGCTTTGTTTTGATACTTTGATTAAGAAGGTTCAAGGAATAAGCTTAACTAACTCACTCAAATCAATGGAGATGGAAAACCAGTCCAACTCTGCTCCAAGGCTTCCTAAGCTCAAACTTAATGAGTTTGAGATGTGGAGGATAATGATTGAGAAATACTTTCTCATACAAGACTATGCTCTGTGGGAGATCATCTTAGCTGGTGATTCCTTCAAGTCTCAGAAGAAGACTGAGAAAGTTGGTAAAAAAGAAGTTGTAACAGTTTCTGTACCTGAGACTACTGATGAAAGAACACATAAGAAGAATGCCATGAAGGCCATCATTTTGTTACTAATGACTCTTCCTAAAGACCAGATCATTGCTTTCAGCAAATTCAAGACTGCAAAAGAACTTTTTGAAGAGATTTGCTCAGTTTTTGGTGGCAATGATGCTACTAAGAAGACTCAAAAGACATTGTTGAAGCAAAGTTATGAAAACTTCTCTGCTTCAAGCAATGACTCACTTGATAGCATCTTCACAAAACTCCAAAAGATTGTCACACAATTGACTGTGTATGGAATTGAGGTAGAAAAGGAAGACCTCAATTTGAAGTTTCTAAGAAGTTTTCCTGCTGAGTTTCATACTAATGTTACAGTCTGGGAAAATAAACCAGAGATTGAAATTATGAAGCTCAATGATCTTTACAATAACTTCAAACTCATTGAACAAAGATTGAAGAAGGCAGGGAAACTTGGTACAAGCTCTAGCAGCTTGGCATTGATGTCAACCTCGGTTGACAGTGATGATTCTGAAGATGACAGTGATGATGATATTGCCACTGCTGGTTCTACAGTTTCCACTGGTAATGCTATTGTTACCACTGCAGGTTCAAAGAAGAAGGTTGCTGGTATTGGAGATCCTACCTTTTATGCTTTTATCTCCACTCAAGTTAATGGCTCTATATTAACTCATGAAGACATAGAGAAAATTGATGATGATGACTTGGAGGAGATGGACATAAAGTGGCAAATAGCTCTTCTTAGCATGAGGGCTAGGAAATTCTACAAGAATACTGGCAAGCCAATTCACATCAGTGGTAATGAAACTGCAGGGTTTGATAAAAAGAAAGTAGAGTGTTTCAACTGTTACAAGTTGGGGCATTTTGCTAAAGAATGCAGAAGACCAAGGAAGCAGGACAATAGGTCTACTTGGTACAAGCAAAAGAAAGAACCACTTCTGGAGGAACCAAAGGCAATGCTAGAAATTGATGGTGTGAGCTATGATTAGAGTTTCATGGCTGATGGACAAGAGGAACAACCTTCAGATGCTGCTTTTATTGCTACATAACATGCTCTCATGGCCTTCTCTGACTCTGAGGTACAAAACTTTGAAAGTTGTTCTAAAACATGTAGGGCTTCTAGAGAATGTGAAAGGCTTAATGAAGAATATGACAACCAAAGAACAGAGTTGTTTGCTGCTAATTATAATGTGTCAAACCTTAGAAGAGGCATATTTGTATTAGAAAAACAACTAGAGCATTATAGAGCAAATGAGACTAAATATAATGATGATATTGTTGTTCTTAGAAGAGAGTTAGATCATAAGATAGCAGTGAATGAGGCACTAAAAGAAGAGCTTGAAAGACTTAAAAAGATAAATGAGAATGTCAATTTATCTGTTGACACTTTATATTATCAGTCTAAGTCGATTGATAAAATTTGGAATGCTCAGATTACTAGTAAAGTTAAGTTTGGTATGGGATACAATACTGTTCCTCCACCACTAAGGGGTGTTCCATCACCTCCTGGCATAGATTTAGCTCATACAGGTCTAAAAGAATTTCAGGAACTGAATCTTGAATATGGACCTCCCAAATTTGTGAAAAGTAAGGAAGAGGTTAAGCATGAATCTGATGTTTTTGAAAGTGCAAGTGACTCATCTGTTGTAGATGAGAATGCTAAAAAGAATGTAGAGGCTTATATCCCACAAGTTGCAAATACTATTACAGAGGATCCTAGGAAACAAGTTAATAAACCTAGATCAACTGTAAGGTATGCTGAGATGTATAGAAACAAGTCATCAACTCCTAGGGATAACCAGAGGAGTTGGAATCATGTAAAATTTCAACAACTAGGTAGTGAGTTTGTGATGAACTATAAAGCATGTTATATCTATGGTAGCTTTGAACATTTACATGCTAATTGTGACTATCATGTTGGGAGAAGGGAAGTTTATGGGAATAAAAGGTTGGAGTCAAACAGGTTTCAAAACAAAATACACCCTAATTCACACAACAACATGATCCCAAGAGCAGTTCAACTAAGAAGTGGACTTAAAACTTTTGCCACTGCTAAAACTGTTAACACTGCTCACCCTAAAACACCTGTTGCAAGTGCAAAATCCAAAACATCTTTTGTAAAATCTGCACAAACAGGGAAAAGGTCTTTTTCTAATAAAAGGGTTCAATATAACCAACAGTGGGTACCAAAAACTAAACCAGCAGTTACCACTGCTCAGTCAAAAGTTCCCACTGCAAGGGTTGTAGACAAGAACAGGGGTAACATAGGAAATGCTGTGAAGGCCTCAGCACGTTGGGAATGGAAACCTAAAGGAATTACCTCAACAATCAATCCCAATGGTGTATCAATGACCTTTGATAGATATACCTATATTGATACACGAGGCAGATCCAAGTCAATCATGGCTTGGGTCTCTAAAGGAAACTAACTCCTTTCTTATATGTGTAGGAACATCCAAGGACAAAGAGATCAGATCAAGGCTACACAGATAGTGGATGTTCAAGGCACATGACTGGAAATAAGTCCTATCTCTCAAATTTTGAATACTATGATGGACAGTTTGTCAGCTTTGGAGGTGGAGTTAATGGAAAAGTTACTGGTAAAGTGTAAGATATAACTTTTCACATACACATCAAACCATAACACAAGGTGGCGAATAAGATGGAATTCTAGAGAGAGAAAGTTAGAGGTTTAGGGAACTTAGTGAGAGAAAGTGAAAGATATTATTATGAGCTCCAACTCTCTACCTTGGAAGGTAGAGAGTATTTATAGTCTTACATAACTCGCCACACTTTGGGCTGTGGATCAGGCATACAGTGGGTAAAGACCCGTCCGTCCTCCACGGTGTTACTTAACTAAAATACTACTTAACTTAAAAGAACTACGACTACGAGCTTTCTAACGATTACATATACTTGAGGTGACCGACTCTTTAATACCGGGAATTTCTAATTCCTAACAATCTCCCCCTAAGGGAGGTCACCTCAATTATGTACCAAAATTACATTGAATACAAATAGATATAACATTTAACAATTGATCTTGCATTCTTGATGTAGTCCTTTGCTCTTAAGCTCGTAGTCATTGATACTTCACAATGCATGTTTGGTTACTTCAAGTGGAGGTCTTTTACTGATCCACGTGATGATGAGTTTGAGCCATCTTTGGAGATCATCGGCTATCAAAAATCTCTGAGACATCCATTGTGGTGTTGTGACTTTACACTCGTACAGCCAGGGTTTCAGTGTTGTGGTGTTACCTACAGAGTCTCTAAAAACTA